>JAUTCZ010045253.1:0-12099 GCA_032273805.1 Melanodrymia brightae | reverse complement strand
TGGTACCGATCGTGTACTATCACATCACATTCATTCAATGTAGATGCAAATACCGGTGTCAAAACGTTTTGTCTCAGCAGCAGAACGCCTGCGCTATTGAACGCAAGGCTGATTCATTCCCATTCCAATGAAACATGTGCAGCGGATGTTGCACCCACTGTGTGTGTGTTTGATCATTGCTACACTGATTAGTACAGCAGGCATGTTTTCTTTGTATGACAAACACCATTACTTATCATGTCAATACATTATGCATTCTAAGAAAACACATGGTAGTTGTTCATGGCTGACTGCATGTGTTTGTCAATCGGCTGTACATGTGCATAGCGCTGCAGGAAGTTAAAGAGAATCACTCACCATTTTGGTGCAAAATTGGCAATCACGTGATAACAGAGTGAGTTATACACAAAATCATTTGCAAATGAATAAACAGAAGAGAAAACACTGTCCGTGTTATCTGCATAATTGCATACATTTATGATATGATTATAAACATCAATAGAAATTCAAAATGTTATTATATTACATAAAAATGCTTTTGGTACGTTTTACGAATACATCGCCAAAACATGCAGCTAATTAGTTCAAACACTTCTACGGTGATACTATTGTCTTGAGATGCAGCGGAGCGGAAACGTTGGGTGCCAAAGTCAGTGATGTGAGGGTCTTTAAGCAGACACAATGTGTTTCACAATCCATTCAAAATTAGGATTGTGTTTGAGCTTCTCTTGCCCCTTCTAATCCTAACATAAACCATTGATCAACTATAGACCAATGTTTTTATCTCAAAACTTGGTTTTTATCACTTAATTCCCCTACCGTCTTCCAAACATTGTGCATATTGTGAAACACATTGGCATTTATGCACAGTCCCTTAGTTTGAACTTCTTCAAAGTGTAGTACTTGGCAATTAGCGGGATCATCTTGATCCAGAAAAACTAATTGTGGAATGATTGACAGGAACAGAAGCGTGTTAAGTTTTTTGTGTGTAGTAATTTACCTGAAATTAGTGTTTCACTACAATCCAAGTTCGTTTCCTACATGTACATGTATGTACACCGGGATTTCTGGACTCCATCTTGAGGTAATCTGGATAAAGCATCAACCTCTGTACAGTTTGTTATTTTCAATTAGTTTGAAGTGTTTACACTTGTACTTCTTAACTGACATCATTAGTGTTACTTTAACTTGTGCCTCAATCAACAACACACGGAGAAGCATCTCTTATCAGGAGAGCAGGACGTCCGTAGAGCATCCGCCTGAGGTTTGGTATGACGAATGATCCATCCTCCTCAGGGGACCCGTTGGGTTATTTCCCATTCCAATCAGTGATTCATGACTGGTCCATCAAAGGTGGTGTGTGCTATCCTGTCGGTGGGAAAGTGCACATAAAAGATCCATTGCTGTTATTCAAAGAAGAGTAGTTGTGGGGTTGTGTGGGTGTATGTAAGGGATGAGGGATTAATATATTAATTTAATTGGAAAATAATGTGTGACTTCATCAGTGCAAAAACAAGTAGCAGATTTCCTCTGTATAGGCTGCCATTTGTCAAAATTTATGTAAGTTTGCATCTAATATTAGACGATTAATTAATCAAAGCTCTCCAATGGTTTTCCTAAACAAATTTAATTATTTGTATCTGTAGTCCTAGTAACTTCATCTTTCTCATAGGTTTTAGTTCATATGCAATGTTGTAGAATAGCTACATGCATAGTATGTGTTTTACTATTGGCACCATATTGTTCAATATGAAAACCATACCAATTTGTTGAAAAAATAAATAATGATTGTAGCCTCTATAATAAAAAACATTCTTGATGCAGAAATTGTAAAATTGTTTTATCTTACATTGATAATAGTTACAAGTTACACTATTTTGATACCTAGTAATATCCTAATAGTGTACGTTATCTGTTTAATCGTTGTATATCACACCAAAGGTATGTCTGTGATGCAGTGTATGTGATTATGGGAAGTGGCAGTGTAGTTATCAGAAGCATGGAAATTCCACTGGCAGTGTTTATGGGAAAAGCCATTGATAATAGGAGATGTTAGCTGACTAATGACGCTGATTTGTTGTCCAACATGTTGTTACTGTTTTTACAAGATCATAAATCTATCAAGAGGTTAACTCATGGTGTGTAATAGACTGTCAGCAACTGATAGAGGAGGCTACAGTAGTCTCTTTTCAGCATTTTACTTGTGCCTATGAACACTACAGTACTAGCATGTAATATCTAATTTCTAGTAGGTCGGATTCGGAATAAAAATTTACGTGCCTATGTTCAAGTAAGGTTCAAGCACCTCCAGTAGGTGTGATATGTAGATTATTATAGGAGTGAGTGTGTCATTTTACTGCACATGTGTCAGTTGACCTGTAATTCTTTAAGAAAACAATTATTACTTATACGGTGCATTATACCAAATAAAATCCCATAGCCGACCATGTTAAAACATGTGCTTAAAACTGCTACAAATAACGTATCAATTAATATGTCTATGGGATAGTGCACATAAAAGATCCCTTGCTGTTTTTCGGTAAGAGTAGCGCATGAAGCGGCGACAGCAGATTTCCTCCAAGACTATGTTTCAATATAACCTTGTGTCTGACATTCAATAACCTCGGATTTATAATTGATGTGTTCCAGTGGCATCGTGAAACAAACAAACTTTATCTTTACTTTAATATGTGCGCCAGAAATATAACTACTACAACTACACTCTACACTCTTTTGCATCTCCAGACAATAGCGTGACCATAGTAATGTTCAAACTAATTAGCTGCAGGTTTTGGCAAGGTATAAGTTAGATTTACAAAAAGCAATTTTATGTAATATAATAAATTATAAAGACGTTTTGACATTTCTGTTGAACTTTTATAATCATATAATAAATGCATGCTATTATGTAGATAAACAAGAACTATACATATAACTGCTCCTCATAGTCATCACCTCATCACACTTTTTACACCAAAATGGTGAGTGATTGTCTTTAATTGCACCAAGAGTACCGATACTTGTCTGAGTGGAATACGTGGAATATCTGTTTAGATGGGAGAAGCTATTGTTTCTATTCCTGTCGTATGGCAAGAGCCACAGATACTTAAAGTTTTCATTAACAATATATGTGCAAGACAAAGCCTTTTGGTGCTTTACAGCTTTACGTTCAATAGTGCGAGCGCTCTGGAACTATGTGTCTGGTACCGATCGTGTACCGGTACTATCACATCACATTCATTCAATGTAGATGCAAATATCGGTGTCAAAACGTTTAGTCTCAGAAGCAGAACGCCCGCGCTATTGAACGCAAGGCTAGTAGCAAGAGCCACAGATACTTACAGTTTTCATTAACAATAGGTGCAAGTCAAAGCCTATTGGTGCTTTACAGGTAGCATCCATCAAATTGTATTAGCTGATCAAAGACTTGTGAGATAAGAAATTACATAATTAGAATTAAGTAGCAGGTGCCAGATTAAAACCTGATGGGTGACTCTTCAAATGCAAGAAATTTGAGCAAGGTGTGGCATCATCGGTTTGATAAAAGATAAAATTAATTCATTTAATGATATCTATGGAGCATATTGATTAAATAATCACCAGCTATTGATATCAAACACAATTTTCGACACATGAACAAACTTGCTACTCTTTTCTCTTTTTCAAATGGCAACAAGGGCTTTTTTCTACATAATAGTATGGACCTCTGGGGCAAGCCATGTTTTGGTCTGGGGGCAGCATGGTCATACTTGGGGTCAGGATGGTAGAGATATATCAAGGCATGATGCCGCATGATGCTAAAATAGCCCAGGGAAAACACTACTTAAGGTTACATCATTTGATATTTACAGGTGGTGTTTGTTTTGACGGGTGACTGTGGCAATAACACACATCGAGGATATAAAGCTTATGAAGAAATTGCATCAACCAGTTCTGGTCAAGTGTTTTTGCTGAAAAAATCAGATGTCAACCAGGTATATATACTCTAAAATGTGTAATATTCGCATATATAAATTTTCGCTATTTCCAAGAAACCTATCAACTTTTGCATTGCTAAGACACTATTGTTGTCGTTTTGATGGTTATCATTGCTAGTAAGTATTCGCGGGATTGTAATTTTCTGGGGAAATTACAGATATGTGAATAGTACCCGTTTTGCAGTAGTTATTTTATATATTTTAGGTACTAAACTTTGTTCGTGTGACAGTCCAAGCAAGAAAAGTAAATCTGATGTCTGTTGATGAAGACGGGGCCAACACACAGACGTTCACAATACCAATAGACAGTAAACTACAGGAGATCACTGTGTCTGTTAGTGGAGAGTCACCCAGAATCATCTTACATAATCCATTCGGTAATCATTTCTCATTCTTCTTTCCCCTTATAAACTCATTATTATTACCCAGTTACATTTATTTAAAATCTGACCTTTCAATGTGTCCATCTTGTAGTCCACGTTCTGTAAGTTGAATCATAGTTTTTAGATATCTTTAGAGCTAACCCTGCAATTAACTGCAGCAATCGGCAATACCGCAGAGATTGTCACGGACTTTAAGATTCTCCATGGCATTCTTTTTGCCGTGGAAACGTAAATAATTATTTAACAAAAAATTTCTTCTTCTCCGGAATTGTTATTAACCCCAATAAAACTTCATCCAAGTCTCAAATGTTTGAAAATAATACATAGTATTAAACCATTCACCAACCTGTACTGTCTTTGTACACTAAAATAACCTTGATTGAGAACTGAGAAACATGTTACATCTATAGTTCGTTCTGCCTTAGTAATAACCAACAATTGCAAAGTTAGTTCTTTTGATATTTCATGGATTAGATATTCGAGAGAAATATGGTTAATATATATAGTTAATTGACGGGACCAATAATTTAATTAAAGATAAAGCTTATATTTGAACTCAAAAGTATTCAACTCATCAGCACTTAATATAAGAGTTTAGTGAACAACAAAAAATTATGATGTGGTTCAGGTGTTGTGATGTATTCAACACGTCTGTGTTGGAGCCAGTGAGATTCTACTGCATATTTTATATATATTTTTAAATATTTCAGTATTTTTATTTACCCATGCCTCAAGAAATGTTGACTGTGTTTTGTTATTATTGTGTGAATGCAGGAAGCAGACTTCTAAAACGAACAGATGCTGAGGAGTTTGATCGAGGGGATGGATTTGATGAAGAATCGGACAAACTGAGGGAGCTGTTGAACATAACCAATGTTTTAATTTATAACGTGAAGGATCCGACGCCGGGAATCTGGAAACTGGAGGTGGGCAGTCTCGGAGCTCACACGATCAGAGTTACTGGCCTTAGTACGGTCGATTTCGCTGCTGGATTTGCTAAACATTCTACAACGGATTTTTCCAAAACTGATTTAAGACCAGTGAAAGGTAAAATAGTTTATACATGGGGTATGCGTATATTTTAGTAAGCATTACCTGTATTAATGTATGATAGGCAGTGGAATTGTGAAACTATATTCAAGTTATTTATAACCCTATATACCAAGTTGGATTTTGTTTGCATATCGGCATCATTTTGTCAGGCTATCATTGCATTTGTGACAATTAAAATACTTTAAATATTTGTTGGAATATTATTCTGATATTGAAATGTAGATTTGGTTTTGTATGATTTTAGGTGTTCCCACCCACGTTCTTATCAATGCTACTAACGTCGACCCTCCGGGCATTATAACCAAACTGGAACTAGTCGATCTGAATGGAAATCTATTGGCTGAGTTCCCAGTGATCCGAAACCCCTTCAACCCAGCGCTTTACAACGTGTCATCTTTCATTCCACCGGACAACTTCTTCTATCTCAAGGTTTGCTGTTAAATGCTCTGCAACTCCTCTGTCATTACATCCAGGCCTGTATTTCAGGGGGTTTGTCTAAATCACTATCAGAAAAAATGACAGTATCATGTTTCAGAAAAAAAATTGTATGCTTTCTCTGAAAATAAAATAATTCTTTTTATATTATGTTAGATTGCATTCTATATTGGTCTTACAAATATGTAACCATGAACATGTTTATAGATTGTTCGAACTGTTTGATTAAAATAGGTAATAAGTACATCATAAGATAGCACATAATCATTAATAAATAACTCCAAAACAGGCAAACTGTCTTACGTTTCAAAATACTTTAAAATTGGTAAATGCAAAACAAACTTGAAACAAAAGCATTGTGACTGATAATCATGCCATATGGTTAACAGTCGATCATCATTTCCAATTTCTACCTGACAATTTGTGACAGGTTGATGGTATTGATGAAGAGGGGTTTGTTTTGAGACGCACAACCCCGACCGCCATTAGTCCGAGGATTCCCACTGCTCCTAGTGTGTACATGGTCGACCTAACACGAGGCTACTTCGACCAGACGGCCGTGTTAACCTGCAATGTTCAGAGTCTCGTTACGTACGCAGTCCGATGGTTTAGAGATGGCAAACAACTTGGCTATGAAGTGAACTACTTGTGAGTATATACGATATATTGAGGATATTAGTGTATTATTGTCAAATAACACGTTTATTTCATCTAGGAAGGTAAACAACTTGGCTATGTGGTGAATATATGGGATATATTGAGGATATTTCCATATTGTTGTCAAACAATAAGTGTTTTTCACTGAGTGAAATGTATCGAGTCAATATTTTCATGATGGGTGCTGGCAGTGACGGACAACACTAGACAGGCCTCAGCAGATGCGAAGAACAAGATAATCATGTCGGCAATAAGCAGTAGGCCTAGTGTGTATTTAGACATGACAATAAGTCAACTAAACATTGAATTAAGGAAGCAGCAAACTCAACTATCTGGCAGAAAACATGTTTATTGCAAAGTTTTTATCGCTTCCATAAACAAGCGGTGTTAAACTAATATTAATAATAATGCTAATAAATTGTTTATTCCTAATACGGACATTAATACTTCCTGAATCAGCTAGTCTCGATCTACTCAGACGATTATAGACTGCGGTCTGGTTTATTAAGACTGACCATGGATGTTTATTGGCGCCACCTATTGTCACAATGTTGCCTATTTTTTGTTTCAGTGATAATGCTAATGTAACTCTGGAGGTACCGCGGGCTGGTTCAAACTCAGAGGGGGACTACTATTGCAATGCTTCCAATATTGCTGGGTATGCTGTCACCAAGACGTATCTCGATATCAGTGGTACGTTCTCACTTTTCTCTTCCAGGAAATACACACATAGAGAATAATTATTACAGATATGCAGATTAAATTAACATTTGCAAATTTACTCTGTGGAAAGTAACTATAGGAGTCGTGTGATGTCAAATGAAATGCTACGTCAAACAATGGTGAATAAAAGAATCTTATGTGGAATGTAATGATGTTACTGGATAGCCAAGCAGGGTACAATGCAAAGATCAAGTCCTCTCTAATTGGTTACTATGGATCAAGCAATCACAAGTTTCATAAAGTCATCTCTAATACATGTTAGAGATTGCCCATGTGAGACCAGAAATTTCCAATGGGTTTCATTTAAAACGATGTGTAAGAATTCACATGTCTAAACAAGTGTCTGTCTAAACTAGATTGATTTTATTGTGCCAAATTCGCTTACCGGGTATAACATGAAAAACAACAGATTCAGAACTAAATGAGAACATTTGTTTGGTCCTAAATGATAAATGGCTTGACTAACCACATCTTTTGAGAATAGAAACTGCCTCAAAAAACTATATAGATAGAAATAAAAATTATTTAATGGACTGGATGGTTAGAGTGGAACGTGAAAATGTTTAAAACATTACAGTATATTTTGATCAGATCCTCCGCCTGTGATATCGAAGACGTGGAATGTGTCTGTATTACACGGAGATGACGCCATCATGACGTGCAATGCTTACAGTGTTGTGGAGTTCAACATGTCGTGGATAACACCGGGCAGATTCGGGTTCGGCGCTCTCGATCCTCGAATTAGAATTCTCTCCAACGGTTCCTTGTTTATCAGGTATAACACCTATTGCCATTACTTACACCTATTGCCAGTACCTACACCTATTGCCAATACTTACACATATTGCCAATACTGACACCTATTACCAATACTTACACCTATTACCAGTACTTGCCAATAGCTACTGTGTATTAGTCCATTAGATAGTGTCGTTTCACCATTTTTCCTGGATGCCAGATACTATTTATTGAAAGAACACAGTTGGGCTTAAACATCTCGGATTTAATACACTGCTTTTAAAAATATGACACAATGTGACATTCTCACGGTAACCATTATACAAAAAAGTAAGTTTACCTCAATTTGATGATGTTGTTTGCATTGTCTGCCATGATTAATTGTCTAATGTTTGGCAGAAATGCTCAAAAGAAGGATGAAGGAATGTACATCTGTAAGGCAAGCAATGAAGGTGGATCTACAGAGGCGGAGGTGTTTCTCAGACTGCAAGGTAAGATGATGTGTTCCCAATTATTGCAATCCGGATTAATATTGTGACATGGTTTTTTGCAAATACACACCATAGTGCATGTTTATGACATTTAAATTTCACAAACGACCATTGGTGTCTGTAAAAAAAATATTTGATAGATTTTTCTAATATGTGTCTGGGAAAACACAGCTTGCTGTCGGTGTAGTTGTTACTTGACACAGTCTCTTGTACTGAGTAAAGGGATTACCCACCTTGTGTCTAATATAAACATGTAGCTCATGACTTCAATCAATTATTGTTAAATTTCTTGACTGGAGGTTGGTCTCTATTCGATATGTGTTGCATTTCAATATTAGGCGATAATTTTTAATTGTATTATTCTTTCAATACTAAAAGGATAACTTTCTAGTATATTTTTTAAAATAAATTGTAAAATGAATTATCAGTCAGAATTGGTTCTTGAAAACGATTGATTAAGTGACTTACTTAGTTTAACTGTTATTACAATTTTTTTCTGTCAGAGACGCCCCTTGCCAGAACCATTCCAGCAAAACAGAACTTTATAGTCGGAGAAACCGTGAACATTACCTGTGTTGCGGATGGCTTCCCAGAACCCACATACACGTGGCTTCAAGGAGGGAAGTTCATAGTGCCTTCTGAACGTATATTCCACGCGAACGGCATTTTCACCATTCGGAACATTCAGAGGTCTGATGAAGGTGACTACGAATGTCTGGCGAAAAATGTAGCTGGAGAGGACATCGCATTATCACGTCTCAGTTACATAGGTATGTATTGAAAGTCCTATGCTAATTATTTTACATGTGATAATTGTGACTACAGTTAATAGTGTTTAGACCATCTGGATAAGATATCGCCTTATCACGTCTCAGTTACATTGGTATGTATTAATGACATCTCAGTTACATAGGTATGTATAGAAAGTGATGAGCTGATTATTCTACATGTTATAATTGGGACGAGAGTTATTAACACAGTATTTAGACCAGTTGAAGAAGACATTGCCGTATCACGTCTCAATTACTTTTATATGTATGTTTAAAGAAGAAGTTTATTGTCAGTTACATAGGTTCTGTTTGAAGACATTAGTTTGAAAATGAGAAGCATAAAAGATATATTGTTTTCTCTGATTTGATAAAGGTCATAAAGACTCACATAAGGAAGAAGTGGAAGAATAAAATGCCAGCTATTTTATTGCAGTTTAAAAAAAAAGTCACTTTGTGATGATATAAAGTAGGTCGATGACTCCAAAATGTAGGTCAGTGTTGTCTCATAAAAAGACAAGCAATTTGATTCAGATCACATATATTGTAGTAAACATCTTGAACTACTGTAACAGTTATTGTTTGACAAGTTATTTCTATTAACCAGAGGCTCCTAACATCAGACAGTATGAAAGAAGAATGCTCGTTGCTACTGGCGACAAGGCAGTTTTGTACTGTAATGCTGATGGTATTCCATACCCAGAAATAACATGGTACAGAGGTGTGAGAAAGGTAAGACAAATCATCTTTATCAATTTGCTATAATAAATAGCCAATAAATCAACTAATTACAAATACATCACCAATCTGTAACTGTTCATGGTTCACAACATTCTAACAATTGCTATTTAATTGGATTTTATATATGTTTGATTTTATTCATCTATTAATATTTAAGAGGACCTATTTAATATACATTAATAAAAATATCTTTTGTAAAACTTATTATGAAGAGCAAATGATATAATGAACCTAAGCCATTTGTTGTTATACATTATTAAAACCAAAAAAGCATGACTAATGAAAAAAGTATAATGAAATGTCATAATGGGGTGATATTCACCGATATGTTGTGGCATTGTATTGTACGTTGTATATACAGTGAAATCCCTCAACACTTGGGACCGAGTAAAAAGTTCGGTTTAGAAGGGTGTTCGGTTTACTGAGGTTTAAATACAGCACATAAGGCTGTTTGGGACTTTGAAATATGTTCGGTTTAGACAGAATTCCGGTTTACTGAGGGTCCGGTTTAAAGGAGTTTCACTGTATTTGTGTTGTATAATATATATTTGTGTGTAATTCAGCTTCAAGCTGCGTACAATGTGGACGTCACTCTATCTGGTCAGCTGATCATCAGTAACGTGGAGGAGGTTGATGAAGGAGAATATCGGTGTGTGGCAACTAACGAGGCTGGCAGGGACCAGGCCAAGGTCATTCTTAAAGTTGGATGTAAGTTTCTTCTTGGTTGTTACAGTCACAGTCTATAGAATACATAATCCATTTCAATGACAAATTTGACAAATTTAATTTAAAAACCAGATATTATTGTAGTGATAGGATTAAACCTTTTTTTAGTGTGGTACAAATATACATGTGTATAGATTATTGCCAGATTATAATAATCACTTGCCTACAAAGGCCACCTGAATATAATAACAACTTGTCAATAAAGAACACTTTCAGATAAGTCCTTTATCCATATAAATGAATATATTTAAACCTGATATAAAGGCCACTTATCCATAAAGCTAGTTGTTGTAAGTGTTAGGTATGACAGGTTTGCCTATAATAGTGTTTGTAAAAATAAGATATTTTGTGATAATACAGTGAAACCCCTATAAACCGAACACACTAGGGACTTAGTAAAATGTTATTTTTAGAGAGGTGTTCGGTTTACAGAGGTTTAAATAAACCTCTTACGTCTGTGTCGGACTTTGAAATAAGTTTGGTTTAGAGGGAATTCTGGTTTATTGAGTGTTCGGTTTAGAGGGGTTTCACTGTAGAAACAAATTACTATAATTGTGATGGTTGTGTTTTTCCTATAGCTCCGCCGAGTATTGTGGTTCCACCTGGCAATGTAGGAATTGAAATAGAGAAGAATGGCTCACTTGGGTGTGAGGCTACGGGAATACCACCACCGAAAATAATCTGGCGGAGAGGCGATGGGAAACCACTGGACAGCACGGGACGCTTTCAGCAGCTTCCATCAGGAGGCCTCGCTATCACTAGTAAGTTTAAATCTCTGTCTCTTTAAGTTTAATACTGGAGACAATAATAAGCAAGCATCAGTTGCAATTGTACAGTTGAAATATGAATCTCCTGTTTTTTGCTCTAATCTTGGTTTTTGAGACCCTGTCTCCTTTTATACCATTGTTAAAGTTAAAGTTAAACTGTGACAACCTGAAAGTTGATAAATAGAGAATCGTTTAACAGAGCACAGCTGTAGGTTGGGGATGGAGACTGTGGGTGTTCGACCAGTTAATGGAAATCACCTCATTTTATGTGTGATTTTAAGCAAGTACAGCTCTATGTATAGAGCCACGATCATTTTTTTGAATACTCAAAAACTGAAGTACAGTGGAAACTGGCAAAACCGAATCCTGATTATCCCGGATTCCTATCTACACCGGCCATAATTTTTTATCCCGAATTAATGTATATATGTTCTGTATAATAAAAACCGTAATAGACCGAAACCTGTCTATTACGGATACCGGATCGATTTTCTGCCGGATAAGCTTACTTTCTTAATTAATTACCCTTAACAAACCGAAAGCCGAGTACGCTCACTCGTCATACGACCGGAAGTAGAGCGTCCCGCTTTCTTCTGTTGAGATATCAGCCTTACGTTCAATAGCGCGAGCGCTCTGGAACT
>JAUTCZ010045242.1:0-12100 GCA_032273805.1 Melanodrymia brightae | reverse complement strand
CTATTTAATATATAATAATTATATTAACATAATTATATCAATTGTTTGGAGGCAATACTAATTTGTAAGTGTTATTTTTAGTTTATAATATATAATAACATATTGCAGAATATGCCGCAGAATTCCTCCAATTCTACTGTAGAATATATCTAATTTTACCGCAGAATTATAAAATTTTGGCCGCAGAATTCAGGGTGGAGTGATAATATACAGCATCCATTCTGTCATATAGGATATTGATGCAGGTGACCTGATGGAATTCACAATCACAAGTCACGGAGCATGAATACAAAATTACTAAAATCAGGTCACAGAATCAAATGTGCCTAATTGTACGCAGTTTGTAACAGAAGCCACGATGTTTGAGCCCTTTATTTAGAAATGTGCGTCGTTTTTGTCCGTCAAAATCCATGCTCGAACCAACGCTGCGTTCAATAGCGCGGGCGTTCGTTCTGCTTCTGAGGCAAAACGTTTTGACACCGATATTTGCATCTACATTGAATGAATGTGATGTGATAGTATACGATCGGTACCAGTCACATACTTCCAGAGCGCTCGCGCTATTGAACGTAAGGCAGGTCAAACAAACCCGACCAATCAGATGAATAAGAATTTATATGTCACAACCGCCCCGACATTCTAGCGTACTTCATGCTCCCAGTCTTTAAATGGCTTTCATTTGGTTTAGTGGGGGAAGAAAAGAAAAACGGTTTCTTGTAAAGACATCAATTGGAAAATTGCGTTAATAAGATGAATTTTGAGCAGTAATAAGCGGACAGCGACCGAATGCCTCGAGACGCGCGTGTGATATTAATACTTGGCCTTTGATGCCTCTTCATATCACACTTGCTATGGCTTTATTCTCGGCGTAGTTTACATACTAATTTGGGTTCTCAGTACAAAGCAAGGTCACACATAGAACATGATTTCGAAGATACGTGTAATAAGTGGTGGTTGCATGCATGCCCAGAGTACACTAACTTTATATAGTCAATTGTGTTCAGAATGGGCAGATGATTACCCACACGAGTTCCTTCCTCAGAACTCAGAACTTTATTGACACTCAAGCCGTTCCACAACAGCATAAGAGGAACGTACATAATTATGCTATACAGGACAAGATGGTTTATAGGATATATACAATAGCAAATATGTTTCAGGTCAAAGCATAATAGATATCCTATAATTAAAATACTACAAAAGAATATATACATAGTAGTGTATACGTTTCATAGCAATAAATTATTTTTTTATGCGTGACATATTTTGGTTTATATACCAGTGGTGTTTAAATACTTGAGTAATTGTAATGATGAATATAGCTAGTTTTTGTGTACTTATTCTATTATTGGTGCTCAGAAGTTGTGTATTGTTTGCACGTGTGTAATATTATGGACGTAGGAGTTCTGTTCGATTATTATGGAAACATTTACATGTTAAAATATCATGGAATTCGGCCCTTACATCAGTGTATTTTACGCTATCACATCAAACTAATAACTTTTGGATGTACATATATCTGTCCTAGATAAGTGTCTGGTAGTAAAACGTAACTCAACACCAGAGTGCCCGCCTAATGTCACAGGATCCATCCTCCTCAGTGGAGTGATCCACGATTGCTACATCAATAACTGAGAAAATAAATTCAGATAAATGATTCTACTGTGTCGACATAACGGTGTGTTAGATATCCAATACGTGATGATTATTAATCAGTGTGCTCCAACTATTAGTTTATATCATTGTTACTATTCAGTTTTTTCTAACAACATTTTGTCGATTTGCACGATATACTGCCTGGTCGCAAACACGTGTTTTGTGTTAGTTATAATTAAGGCCATGACGTGGCTGAAAGCTTTCTTGGGTGACTACTGTGCCCAAAAATACAAGAATGTTATTTAACCAATTTTCCATCTGCTCCAGTTAAGCTGTCTAACAAATTAATCAAGTTAGAACGCCATTTGTTTCAAAATAGCGTGATATTTTGTAAATGTCTTAATCGTGTTTAAATGCACATGTGTAATTCAGTTTACTTATATAATTATGTGGTGGCACGTTTGCCATCTTCCGACTGTTCAGTTGTATAATGAAAGCTTTAGACGAGACACAAGATAGCAAGATAGTGTAGCCACCCACGAATTTGTTAACAACATAATACTTATTCGTCGCCGAGTGCAACAGTGTCCGTGGCGCAGTGGTTAACGCAACAGGCTTAAGGCTTGTAGGTACTCGGATCGAATACCATTCGTAAAATATGGATTTTTTAATCTCAGTACCGTCTCCAAATCTATATTCTCCTGCAAGGCTTAATGGGTAGGTGTACTTCTATTTTCCGAGGTTTTGAAAACAAAATAATTATGTTATAATATTTTAGTAATCGATGCATTTCAAATTAATCTTCAATTGCCATCAGCATACAAGGAACATCCTCTGTTTGAAATCAGTTAAACTAGTGTCAGTATGTAAGGATAGACAAAGGAAAGTAATGTGTTGGTCAATGGGAATTCGTATTTAAATAATTATATCAATATAAATATATAGACTATCAAGGGATGTGCATGTAGGTATCGATTCGGCATCACAGATCCTCGCAATATAATTATAGTTACCAGACTTCACTGGTGCCAGCAGTCGATTAATTCAGTTCTTCTCTTAGAGTTTTAAAGAATTAATGTCTTCTGTTGGAACAACTAATTTCCACTTAAACCAATTTCAAAACAAATCTGATTGAACGAGTTTAATAGTATTTCGATATCCAGTATAATTGAATTTCGTTTGAAAGATCTGCAATGCTACAATTACTGTTCTTGTTCTTTGTGAACTAATTATATAAAGCATATCCTGCAAGAGGACGCCGCCAAGTGCCACAGACAACACACACATCCACATGAAGTTTGTTTGCCTCGACCCCTATGGCGACCCAGGGATCCTCTCTGTGGTACAGTAAGCACACATACCAGACTGCGATCAATACCAGCGTCAGCCTCTTGTGTTCCTACCCTAACGGAATCGCAATGTGCTGTTTGCCAACTTTTAATAAAAACCAATCCTCTTAACGACAACAAGTGAGGCTGATTATTCCGGCAATTGCTCCGTGGATTGGACAAATTGGCGTATGGTTATGTTCAAGTGTGTGTGCTTAAAATGTTAAGATTTCTGAGAGAAAAAACACAGATTTCAATTATAAAAACAATTTTCCTATCTGAGCAAATATTATAGTTGGTGGCTAATATAAGGCATTGCTGTAATAGACGCTGGTGTCTTTGTTTGCAAAGGACTGACTGCTTTTGTTGCGATTGTAGTGTTTTGTGAATGGTTAGCAAGAATATAGTGTAAGATAATACATAGCGGGGGTGTATTCATATTGGCATGCTAACGGGTATGAAAAGCATGAATAGCCAGCCAGTTGTGTTACTCTTTGTATAATGCCAAATACAAAGCATAATATTACATCTTTGGGGGTGTTAAATGACACCATGTTAACCAGCTACACTGTTTACAAGTGTCACCTCTTACTGTTAAGACACCCGTTCTTAACAAGAGTTATCAATAACATCATTAGTACGGAGATTAAACCTTATCGCTATACAATTGCAAACAGTTTTACATCTAAGGAGTAGCAAAAGATTAACTCTTAAGACACTAAAATTGATGATTTTTTGGTGGGGGTGGAGGTTGGAATATTATGGTGACCGTTTAAGAGATATGATTGCTTAATAAAGTAAGCCACCCAAGCAGGTTTGACTGTATACATGCATAATTATATGAACCATTTAAACAGTGATCACACCATGTGATAGTAAACAGCGATTATATTCTTCACGCATGTGGTATTAGTCTTAAGCTTGAACCAGTGACATTAATAACCAACCACGTGAGTTCCACTGATTGCAATGGACCCGTCGGTTGTTTTACAATTAACGTTCCATTATGGTTTAGTGAAGTAACTGGTTCTCTTGTGGAGATCATTCAAGAAACAATAGACTATAGCTTCGTGGCATGTACGATATGTCATAGCACTCAAGAGACATACTAGCACCGTGATTGTATGCAGTTTCATCATAGCCATAGCATCCACGAGACGAAATATCATCGGGGCTTTTGCGTTGCGGTATTAGTATTATAGGTTGAGAGACGCAATGTAGCCTTTTTCACCATTATAATTATAATAATTATAATATCATATACTGACACCTAATAGCCGATGCAGGGTGGTCGTTAAACAACCGCTCAATTAATCATTCGAGCCATAGCATACAAGTGACACAATAGAATCGTGGTGTATACGTTCCTGCACTAATAATCGCACCTAAGTGACAAACTAGCACCGTGGCCCGTATGTAACTTCATCTGTGTCGAGCGATTTTAGACTAGTTCAATGTTTTGACAGAATACACAAGTCAAATCTATTTTGTTCTATTGGCAGACATACCAGTGTGATACGCAATACAGTATTTGTATATACCGTAGTTTCTGCATGTTTTGGTCTGTGGGCAGCATGGTCATACTTGTTGGGCAGGATGGCACGGATATATCAAGGCATTATACCGCGCCATGCTAAAATGGCCTAGGGGAAACACTAGTCCAAAATACAGCAAATTTTGTACATGACAATATTTATATATACATTATTTGGACACCTATGATGCCGTATTACTTCAAATATCAACAAACTTGTAAACGAAATCCTTTTGGTCGTTCTAACCACACATCTCTCCTTACAATTTGTTATGAAACGCAATTAGGAGGTATAAATGGTAATTAAATGGACATGTGGCATTGGTTACTTGCACATTTAAATCAGCAAATGCGGTATGGATCCAGTGCAATGCATCTCCTTGTTGCTTCCGGATACTCTTCCCCACAGTAATCTCCATGACTAAGCTGCTGATCGATTCATTCGTGAGGGTTGTTCAGTTGCCCTTCCACAACTAAGACTGACCCTAATTGAGTAGTAGGATCCCACCTTTGGGCCTCAAAAAAATTGGTGTCATTATTTAGTAAATCGACTGTGGAGAGCCATTTCTTGCGAAAATTGTTTTGTGAATTATTTTACAGAAGATATATGGATTATATAATCTAAACCATACTAGATAAAGAGGACACTCCCCGAATGTGTCACAAGTGATATCATAATTGATCTGCACGCATTGATACAAGCATAATACTCGAGGCTTGTCGATGATGTGTGTATATTTATCAACTGGTACTGATAAAGTTAATTTAGATTATGATATAAATTTAGACAATAAAACATTAACGTGGCCGCATGCGTATCTCTGCACAAGGCAGAGTTGAAGGAACATTATGACAAAGTAGAACATGGCATGTACTCACGAATCACTGCCAAAGCAATGATGATACCAGCGTTTAACCACTGCGCCACGGAGGCCGGTTTTGATAAATAGCAAGGGATCTTTTATATGCAACTTCCCACAATCACCTTGTCTTTGACAGCGAATAGCTGATGATTCATTAACCAATGCACAGTTGTCGTTAAACAAACTAAGGGACCGTGCATAATATATATATAAATGCCAATGAGTTACACCATCTGCACGAAGTTCGAACGGCGGGAAGAGGTAAAAGGTAAGTTAGGATTTCATTTCGTGTAAGAAAGTCAGTTCATCAATGGTTTATGTTAGGATTAGAAGGGAAGGAGAGGGGTCAAACACAATCCTAATTTGGTGCGGATTGTGAAAAGCATTGGCATTTATTCACGATCCTTGACTTTATCGAATGATAGAGCAATGTCGATCTATGTTATCAATGAACAATAAACCGTTTCCATAAATGCAAATAATGTCTGTACCAGGCGCGTAGCTACGCTCTCAAAATGGTCGACGGTGAGGGCGTAACCCCTTGCAAGAGTGTCTGCCTGTATTTTGCGTATAATCCGAAACAATTATAGTTCTCTCTCATCCAGCAAAACATTCAATTGTGATGATGTCCTGAACGGACTTTTCTTATAGCAAATTGAATAAACATGTACTTCAAAATACTACATCAATTAGTAATATATGAAATATGCATCTTTGATGTAAGGAGCGGGATAATTATTAAACAGCTTCACACGTCGGTTCCTGGGAGACTCAACACTGCATCTCCCATATCCGTTAACTCGACAGCAGTTCAGAAGTGTACATCACGTAGTCATATTTGACGAAGTGCATACCGCCATCACAAGTGACACGTACGACAGAAGTCTATACTGTTTCAGAAGCTAACCAATAGTGATACTCCCCTGGGATTACCGGCCATTTATGATACAGACGTCTGATATTTGATATGGAGAACGTGGGTGGGTTGTTTATAATTATTAAAACAACAGCCAAATCTAGCTTAGTGCGTTATCCCAGTATTTTCTCTAATGAATGCAATGCAAGGTTTACATTCCAAGTGGACATTGATGTCAAGAGTTTAAGTAGTATTATATTTGAAAGACCGTAGAGAGTATACATATATCAACTGGCTTAAGTAGCTTATAATACGATACTATGTACTTCGACTCAAAGACAGATTTTGAATAATCATACTTTTCGTTTACAATGCTTTTACCAGAGAGTTAGTTTAATGCCCCCACCAAGTAACCGGCTAAATGCGTGCAAATTATACAACTTAGAGCTTGCTAAGTATAACATATTAAAGCTGATTGTCACCAAGATATGCTCTCACATTCCACTGGCAATTGTGATATTCGTATTCCACTTTGATTAAAGCAGTAAAATGACTCAGTGAATGAATGAATGAATGAATGAATGAATGAATGAATGAATGAATGACATAAAATGTAACGACACCCCAGCATGAAAAAAGACATCGGCTATTGACTCAAGTGCATAAGAAATGTAATTTAACAGATTTACCACGTGGGATGTGGTAGATCACAATGTCGGGCATTGTTTTCAAAACAATGTAACTGCATCCAGTAGAAATCGTGAAGATTGTGTGAGATCAACAAGTCAGGACGAGGTAACAACAATTCTATTGATATTACAGAATTTTTACATCTCCTTGAACAACAAGTAGGGCTTCTCAAAATCAGAACAATACTTTTCTCTGTTTTCTTACACAAAACAAAGCGACTCCATGCCAGGAACATAAAATAGACACTGGGTCCACTAATAGTGGCACTATGGGACATCGACTGGAGAGTATAGTAACTGTTCTAGACATTGTTCTACGTCGTTTGACAAAATCAGAAACAGATTCCACAAAAACAAGGAAGGAAAATGTGTTTCCGAATTTGATGAATGATTCAATAAAATTTAATATTAGTAACGTTCATAGCAAATATACATGATCGAGTTTGTATATATAGGTATTATATGTACAATGTAATGTGCTATATTAAATGGTTAAGCATTGTGGAAATGACTTGATGGATCTGTTGTTGATAAGGATTATTTTAGATACATTCTCGTGCGATCCGGTGAGTTCATTTTCAAATTAGACTTGTGCGTTCTAGCCTCGTGGCAACTTCCCAGCATAGACTGATTAACATTATATCTGTGGAATGAGGATAAAAAACAAATAATTTTAAATACATCCACACAATCTTAAGCGAATAATTGGGTTTAAGTGCCATAATATAATATGGCGAATGTAACAAGTCTAAATTGGAATCAAAAGCTTGACAAAGCTTACGGTGGTTGCCAAAGATGGACCAGGATCTGCCTATCTTTCGCCAATACATATCATCATCACTATGCTGTCTGTCGGAATATAAGAGTGTGCCATCACGACATTGTAGAAATTTCCCTTCTAGTTCTTCACTATGTTACTGGTTGTAATGATTCGATTTCTCTTTTGTCTCTTCTCACTGCTGAGAATCTTTATGGCCAACCGAATAAAAACTATGTACACGGCCAACATAATGGCCTTTCATTACACGTTTGTCTCGAAGACTGTCCGAAAGTCAAATGCGTATGTATGCACAAGGCAAAGTCTATGCTGGCTGTCGGAATGTACATATAAGTGTGTGCCATCACGACATTGTACGAAGTTTCCTTTTACTCTGCCTTATGATACTTTCTTCAATATGTTACTGGTTTTAATGATCCGAGTTCAATTCTGTCTATCCGGAATAGCAAACCGAATACAAATTATGTACACGGCCAACATAATGGCCTCATTACGCGTTTGTCCTGTAGACTGTCCAAAATCCAAATGCGTATGTATGCACAAGGCAAAGTCGAAGGGACATTGCGGCAAAGTCTAGATGGCATGCTCTCACGAATCACAGCCAAAATTTTAATGAGTGTTGATACCAGGTGTTCGCAAAAGTTGGGCCTATCCTGTTCCACCGGTGGCATCCGTCGTATGTACAGCCATATGGTTTGTTCGCTGTCTTCATCCAAACGATAAAACGCGTTAAACAAGTCAAGGTAATGTATTGCACCAGGCATCATCTGTCTCAATAGCCTCTGAATGTCTAACATAGAACTTGTTCATTATCGTCTAAAATAGTAGAATATTGTTTTATATAGGGCTTCAGTGATGGTTTTGTTTGATACGAGTGGAACACGATGAGAACTCTACACATCTAGGTGGGAGTGGAGTCTACAGCGATTCACAGTAAGACACACACAAACAAACGAATAAATGACAATGTATAGGAAATGCACGTTTGGCTGGTTGTAACATTGTAATTGGCTTATCTTTGTTAATAATTTGCTAGTCGGTAGGCAACTAGTTCACAGACTGATGTAAGACAATCTCGTTTGGCTTTTGATCAATATTGAAAGATTAAAAAAGATTGCTACAGATTCAGTGCCAAAAACAAACCTTTTAAAATAAGCGGAATAATTAATTTTTTTACATATGCTTTGAAGTTAAATTGTGAATAATGTTATATCTACTACCCAAAGAGATCTATTTTGTAACATTTTTCGCTCGCAGATAACGAACGTGCAGCATTTCGCCATTCATTTCGCAAATCAGTATAGCGCTTCCAGCGTTTATTGTGTAAGTCAATCCGTGGTTGACACATATCCTGCCGTGTTGACGGTGTATAGTTTAAGCCATGTTGCTCAATGCATGCAAAACAAAATGTAATGTAGAAGATTAAGTTTGTGAATAAGTAAATACATTATTACAATATGTTTAAAACAGTCTTACAGCTGCATTGATTTATAACACACTGGGTGAATGTATGGCACGCAGAACAAATCTTACATTATTACGAGAAAAGCAGGGCTATGCGACACCGTAATTATCTATAATTACCTGCGACAAAAGATGTCAAGAACCATGATTGTTAAACTATGATAATAATACTTAAACCACCAATTTGGCGGACTATCAGAATTAGTTCCACTAAATAGCAATTATTTTCCATGATATTCAAGCAAAAGCTATTCAGAAAAATGTTAATGTGGAAGTTAAATAATAATATTATGTCAAACATTATATACCCACTGTTGAATAAAAAGTACATATTTTCGTAAATAGTAATTATTGTCCATGATTTTCAAGCAAAAGCTCTTCAGAAAAGGTAGAAGTTAAATAAGTCAAACATATATACCGACTATTGAATAATTAGTACATATGTTCGTTTACAGACCTCCAGCAAAGGCTAACACAGCCGGTTGGCGGCCCGTTTTCGTCAGCGTTCTGATGGTGTACGGTTTTGACTTGGTCTGACAGTGTGGATGAAGAAAGGTATCAATCAGTGCACGATTGTGTGTAGTGCTTTACTGAAAGGGGCGCCGCTCGTTACAACTGCATCCAACTTCATGCTCAGCTTCATTGGAATGCATTACTATTATCATTCACGGCAATATCACCTTGCATTTGTTCCTACATACATAACGGTAATTATGTAAAACCAACTCGTCCGAAGAATCTCATTTTGTCGTTTGACGAGACGAGTACTTAATTGTGAAATTGCTTTTGCTCGTTGCTCTGTTCAGTTTTGAATAGTTTATAGATGGTTGGATTGTAACACATAAACAGTCGGTGGAGCTTTTCCAAATCAGACTCATTGTTTTATCACTAAATACCTTTGACAGTAAACAAAAACATCTTGTGTTACTGGAACTACAAACAACTACTGCGGAATATTAATACCAATGCCAATCATCGTTTAGGTAGACGAAGCTCGCTTGTAGTTATTATTGTCAATCAGTTTGTGTGTGGTGCTTACTTGCCATGGACAAACTTACACATAGTTTATTGTACTGGTGAAAGAGAAGAGAAGAGGAATGTAAAAGCTATTATCAGGGAGTTTGAGTTGGTTCTGAGTTCTCTCCATCTACTGGCACCTGTGTTTACATCATGTTTGTGTCGGATCCGCTTCATTTCGCTTTAAGTGAAAACAAAATACAGAGTACGATGTAAAATCAATGAACATACTATGAATATGACCCAGAGCGTCGTAAGCTGGGTATTGGAAACATAAATTATTGTATAATACGGCTTACGCGAAACGCACATGGTACAATTTTAGTAATGAACATGCACAGCCCCGTGCATGACGTCTGCACCACATGCAACGGAATATTTACAGAAAAAGCTTTAGTTTGGAGCTAACAGAAAAAGAACGTCAAAGAGTTTATCAAATGAAACAAAGAGTAGAACTGTTACAGTTGTACAAATTTTGTTGAAAATTTTTTAGAATATTAAAAACTGTATGTGTAAGGCAGTGAACATGGCCCCCAACCTGTTGACAGGTTTATGTTTCTGGGGACAATAATCTTTGAAATTTTTATTTTTTAAAAACAGAAAAAATATTAAAAAAACTGTATGGACATAATATATATTTAAAAAACTAAACTGATTTTATTCATAACTTTTCTAACATTATAATTTATAATGGTTTCAGGAACAAGAAATATGTGCAGTTTTAGGCTACGAGTGAAACATTCTTCCTAAATGTGGATGCAAGGTGATTAATTTATACACTTGACGCCACGATCCCATAATTATGAGACAGTAGTGTGTACACGAGTTCTCTTGTCTGAGCTATGCTAACGTGAATAGCAGTTAAAACGATTATGACAAAGGAGTTACTAAATGAGTGTATACGACCGCTTGCGTGCATACCTCGTACGCTATCGGAACAGGAACTGCCACTTCAGTCATCTTCGTATTTGATTTAACTGACACATTTTGAGGACTTCGAATCCAAACGGGAGTAACATGCCAAAGTGAAAATCTTATATATATACTCACTTAACGTCTTAACAGTAATTGTCGAAGAATTAGGAAAATGAATTTCGTATAATATTGCCTGTAGCTTGGTGTATTTGAAGTACTTACTGCATACTGCGGTTCAAAACAATAATATATCTACCATGCATGAGCAACTGGTATTGTATTTTTCACATTAGATTCTCGCCTACAATAATTGTTATTTGGTTAACAAAAACTAAAATGCATTAAACAGTATTTACGGGTTTTTTAGGCTTTGAAGTATTTGCACTTGAAATTCTGGTGCGAAAGCATTATCCGTACGAAACTGGCGGAAAGACTAAGTAGCGCGCCGTGATGTGAACTGTACAGCACATTTATTGGTCGTGGGTGGTTTTTACTGGCAATTCAATCGCCTCTCGGTAATCTTTCATGGAATGCATATACCGTAAAACCTGTAGTTAAGGGACGTCTGCATACGAAGGACATGATGCACATAATGGACACACTATTATGCCCACTTTGAAACCTGTGCAGCTACATGACTACAGTTTAAAACGGTCTCTTCAGCTATGTTACTTATCACTAAATAATAGTTATACTTCGTGTCACAACATTTGTAGTATGTTTTTCGTAAATAACTTTAGTTTCGTTTAACGTAGAGAAAAGGGGTAAACATTTTTGAAAATACCAAAAACGTCCTATTTTTGTGTCCAAATTATATAAATTTAGGTTAACAAATAAAAATATTTGTAATACAAATATATACAAACAATCTTCAGAAAAATCTGCTGTTTTCAATGGCCGACGATGGATTTTTCTGAAGAATTTTTTTATGTGATTTGCATATAATTTGAACATAAAAATAGAACTTTTTTTGTATTTTCGAAAACGTTTACCTTTTTTCTCTACGTTAAACGAAACTAAAGTTATCTACGAAAAACATACTACAAATGTTCAGACACGA
>JAUTCZ010045231.1:0-12100 GCA_032273805.1 Melanodrymia brightae | reverse complement strand
TTAGCACTTTTATAAAATGAGTAAAAATATTGCATCGCGATCGCAAGATTTTGCATCGCTTATTGCGATGCGAACCCAGTCATTTTGCAGCCTGTGTACCTATTTTGATCACATGTTATAACTAAAAACAACATACATGTATATCAAACAATAAATATTAATTTTCAGTTCGGTTGGATTTTTTTCTTATTCACTGGCCTGTGCGGTACAGAAAGCTTCTTATCTGTTCAACAGTTTCCACATGATGTGCTTCAATTATGTTATGGGAAAAATCCATGGAGAAAAAACTGATGTTTCAAACAAAAATTATTTTTCAACTCTGAGGAACTTAAAAGCCACCATTTGCATTTGAAAATACTTCCGGTTTATAATAATTTAATTATTTCTGTCTCTACATTCTCATTTTCCTGATGCAATTGATTGTCCACTGTTGTCGTTCGCTGTACATAAGCAGATTATCAAATTGTGTTGCCTACCATAGCCAGGTTAACAAGGGAAAATTAATAAAAATGTCAAAACAATAAACTTACTTTTAGTTGAGCATTGACCAGTTGGAGAATACATTGGTCAGGAGAAGGGAATTTTCCGGCTGTTCGTTTTCTTTTGAAATTTTTCATAAAATCAGCATTTGGAAATTTTACCCACTCTGTATCAGATTCATTCTAAAAAACATACAAATGTTATAACATGAAAATTAATTCATTAAGCATATTATATATACCAGTACATCAAATATGTCAAGCAAGAACATCACCGCTTTCATTTATAAGTTAGGTTATCAAAATATTTGTAGTGTATAGAAATATATTTCTTAAAAAATTAGAATATTTCAGAAAAAAATAGTAAATATTAGGAAATACATTATAGAAACTATCTGAAGCATTTATCATTAGAAAATAAAATTAATGTAATATTTTTTAAAGTATTAAAAGAATTTTCTTTTGTCAAAAGTGTTTAATATATATTGGGGGAGTGGGGCATAGATCAGTGCAAGAGTGCCCGCCTGAAGTTTGATGGTTCAAAGGATCGATCCTTATCAGTGGACGTGTTGGGCTGTTTCTTGTTCCAACCAATGATCCACAATTGGTCCATCAAAGGCTGTGCCCTGCGCTATCCTGTCTGTGGGACAGTTCACATAAAAGATCACTTGCTGTTATTCGGTAAGAGTTGCCTATCTGACGGCAGCGGGTTTACTCTGTGCCCACTTGTTAATATCACCATGTGTTTGACATTCAATAACCTCTGATTACTATTCAATATGTTCCAGTAGTGTCGTTAAACAAACTTTATCTTTAATATATATTGGCATTCCTACTTCAAACACATTTTATACAAATGTGAAACATATTTAAAAGATGTGGTTATTTGTTTGTCTACAATAAACTGTCTGGCATGAAGTGGATAAGAAGACAAATGAGTGCTGCCTCACATTCACAGGTTCTTCATCAGAAACAGGAGATGCTCCGAAGCCTGACAGGAGAGATTTCTGCTGCTTTGCTTTCTTTTTCTTCTTTGGTGGAGGTTCAGGAGTCCACTGTAAGAAAACATTAAATAAAATAAATGCAATATACGTGTACTTTAAATTATAAACAAATTAAGACCATAGAGATTTACAATTTAGATGTATTTTAACTGTTGAGCATAGAAAATTAATAGTACAACTGCTTTTTTTGAGGGAATGAAAATGTAAAATTAGCCCACTATTTTGAAGAGAAAATAGCAAAGGAACCAGAATACACCATAAAGGAGACGTACATAATGTAAATATAGGAGTCAGTTTTCTTAATATACACATGTACTGTTAAATATATATACCAACAGCAATTACCTACCCATGAATACATGCCTGGACAGTCTTCACTGCCCTTGGCATTTTTAGAAAACTTTTAACACTTTACAGGAACACAAGAGTATTTTTATTCAATTTTAAACTATAGTCACGAAGCAACATGAAAGCCAAACTACTGGATGGTTTAGTACATTGTATCATAGTTATATTAAATTACTTATAGTTATTATATTTGTTTACCTTAAACTTAACTTGAGTGAGAATGTCCCTGTCTTCATGTTGCAGATATTCGGCTCTCTCCCAAATAAACCAAATGTCATGGCTGACCAGACGCCACAAAAGGTCAAACACCTGAGGAATAAAGACAAAAACATTCACTACATTATTAAGTAGGAATTGTGTTATATGTTGTAGGTATATTATGCTGTTTTTCCAAACATGGCCGTCTACCACATTGAAACAATTAAATTATTTATTGTTAGAGGGAAAACACTTCGACATTCAGTACATGTAAAAAGTGATCTCTTATGAGACTCCGACTAATCTGTAAAGTATGTATAGCGCTTACAAACATAATAATATAGATTGATTTTAAATATAGTCCATCCTGCTCTAAATGTCAACATTATACCAAATTACATATTTAATTTATCAGTTTACCTCTTACAAATGTATCACTATCACAACAAAAGAACTTGGGGTTGGTGATAAAAAATATAATTTAAAGTTTGTTTCTCAAGCACACAAGATTAATAATCATTTGCTATTGGATGTCAAATATAAGGTTATGTCGACACATGGTATCAGAAGTCACCTGCTGCCTTCACATACGCTACTCTATTTTATTAGCAGCTAAAGAACTTTTATGTGAACTTTTCCATAGACAGGATAGGACATATCAGATTTTGAATTATGAATCATGGACCACTGGTTGGAAAGGGGGAAAAAATCAATACAGGTTCAATCATTTGACCTCACACACCTCCGGTAGATCCAATTCCTCCAGGTAGAAGTAAACATGCAGTCAGTTAATGGTTGTGTTAACACTAGCTATATTTTTAATCTAATTAATAAAATTTTCAGTACTATTACTATCTCCTTTTCACTAAGATTTTCATATATTAACCTAGTACTAGGAATATAGTTCTTGTTATAATTACATGGTCAGCACTCCTCATAGCAAACATGCGGCAATCAACTGTGATGTCACATGGAATTACATTGCAACGTTTCAATTCCTGCAGCATCCATTCAACTCGTGTTTGCTTTTGTTGCTGGGTCAATCTGAAAACAATTATCAGGTAACATGAGAATAATTCTCAAGTTTGATAGTAGCATTTGGCAATGCCAATATAAAATTATTTCAAGAGTAGAGCATGTCAGCAGTAAATGCTTTGGAACATTTCTTTATTTAAATTAAAAGCTGTATATACAATCATTTATAATTTCATTTTGTTTTGTTGCATTTCAATTAAAAATACACAAATTCTAATACAAGTATATAAATATTAAATTTTATGTGAGAAATAGGAATTAATTACCTTCTCGCAAAAGTGGGAACAGTCTTCTAAATTTATTTTATTTTGTATTAGTTTATTATATTTTGTTTTATTGATCAATCTATCAACCAATGTATCAACCTACCCATCAAAACTTTCCAGCTTTACAAAATCCCTTCCAGTAATACTCTCTATAAGATACTTCATACTGGTGCCAGTGAGAAGGTCCATTATAACATTGTTCAGCAGCTGGTTGTATGGAATCACACGAAGGTTCACCCATGATGTGAAGCCACGAATCTTCGTTTTTAGTGACATCTTCACAAATGTTTATTGTTCTCTAGGTCAGAAACACAGTTCCTACATTTTTCTAAAATGAAATCTTGATGCATGCAAGTCATGGAACTTCAAAATATATGATTCATCGTGTGCATCTGAAAGAAACATTTCCAACCCTTAGAACACTTTATAACACTGCCACACATCAGAACACTATATAACACTTCCATCCCTCAAAACACTTTATAGCACTAAGACAAATATCTTCTAAAATTTTGTAATGCTCGAGGCACACACCACATTTCATCCTCTACAGTGACCCAAATGTTGATGTTATTTAGAGGCAGGAATACCAGTAAAAAGATTGAAACACATTGATTATTAATCAGCGGTTAATGGATGTCAAATACACGGTTATATACTAGGCTACTCTTCTTCGAATAACAGCTAGGGATCTTTTATGTGCACTTTCCCACAGACAGGATAGCAAACACCACGGCCGTTGATAGACCAGTCGTGGATCACTGGTTGGAACAGGAGATAACCCAACGGCTCCCCTGAGCAGAATCGATCCTTCGACCCATCGAGCCGCAGGTGGATGCTTTACCACTGGACTAGGCCCCGCTCCGGAATACCAATCGAATAGAACGACTAAAATTATTCCTATAAAGTAACACACATTTATCAACATTAAATTTAATCGGTGGAATCATTACAGATTAAAATTTTAGAAATCAGTTTTTCAAAATAATCAAACAGCGAGGAGCTCTAATCTCACTCTGATGATGTTTGCAAAACGATTCTACATTAAACAATTTTAACTAAAGTTTGTATTAGATCGTAACTGAAGATGATTAAAGCCAATCTGGTAAAAAAAAAAAAACCTCTTAAGTTGCGCTCCCACAAACTTGGCAATTTTCTGAGTCGCCATTTGCAGCCATTTGTAAACAATATTCCTCACGACGCCAAGGGAAACCACTCTGGCATCAATTGTTTTGTACCATTTTTAAACCGTACCAAGATCACGTAACCCAACACAGATAGTATGTGTGGAGTGGGCTGGGTGGCGGGGGTTAAGGAGAGAGGTAAAAGCAAATCAATTAAAATATGTTGTATCTAAGAATAATAATATGCTAGTTTACCTGATAAAATGTAAACCCACTATTCTTTTTCTATTCTGCCTTGCGTTTCTTACGTTCAATAGCGCGAGCGTTCTGCTACCGAGACAAAACGTTTTGTAACCGGTGTTTGCATCTAACATAAATGAATGTGATATAAGAGTACACGATCGGTACCAGTCACATAGTTCCAGAGCGCTCGCTATTGAACCTAAGGCAGTTTTCGCTCAGATATTTACAAAACAAACAAAATGCAATATGGTATGTAACTATGTTAAATACATTACCTACCAGATGAAATGATAGTTTACTTTGTCAAACTTCCTTAGGGGACCAGTTAGGTTATTTCCCCGTTCCAACCAGCGATCCACAACTGGTCTATCAAAGGTCATGGAGTGTGCTATCCTGTATGTGGGAAAGTGCACAAAAATATACCAAGTGCTGTTATTTGAAGAAGAGTAGCCTACGTGACACCGGATTTCCTCTGACCAAGTGTCAATATAACAGTGCATTTGATATCCAATAACAGCTGATTAATAATCGAGGTAAATTTGAACAAATTGGTAATAATGAATATATTTGTCATTGACCGAAAAACTTTCAACTACATTTGCATGAACATCCACTTTTTGTACCCCGTGACAGGTCAATAAAAATTCTGAATGTCGCCAGACAAGTACATGTATGACAGAGGTACAGGACTTGAGACACCTAGTGATTATACATATAGTGATTATACTGGGTGGGTGAACCGAGCCCACGTCGCATAATAAAACTAACACAACATAATAATTATAATTGACAAAACCGGCTTTCCATATTTTAGTCATTTTACCCAGTGTACCATTATATACCGGTACCCAAGAGCCGATAAGTTTTAATCAATTTCTAATAACTACATAATAGTAATTGAAGCGTTTAATTAAAAGTTTTTAAAAATGCATTAGTGAGAAATGGTTACATGTGAAATGTATACGATACATTCGGTTATCTTACTAAAGTTTTGATTGGGACATCGATACACAGAATTTTCTTTACAGATTGAACAGAAACATCTACGTGTTTACATAACGCCATATGGTCACATCATAGCTCAGTAATAATTGCAAACACAAATGAGCAATCAAAAACAGATGTCTTGTAAAAAAAAAGTGGGTGACGGTACAATACCTAAAATATACTACATAAATAAAACAAAATACAACTAAATTGTCATATATTTTAAAACTTTTTTATTCTTGTAACATTAAAATATTACAAGTATTTCCTACTTTTTTCGTTAACTACAACATTGAATGAAGCAAAATACATGAACAAGTCTGGTAAAAAAATCAATGAACCTTGCATTCAAATCACTGTACAATCAATAGTGCATACTGTTACAGAGTGATCAAAATGAAGGTCGCTTTCCTCAAGCAGGTATCTATAATTATCAGTAACATATTTGTTAATAGCAGACTTGTTATTGCTATTATTTACAACCACTGATTATCCTTTTCAAATTTATTGCTGGACAATCTAAAATGAGAAAATCAAGCACAGAGTTGCACATCAAAACACTTTTAACAGACAATTTATACTTTTAAAATTAGTTTAAAGACTCTCACTCACCATTTTGCCGCGAAAAGCATGATCATGTGACAATAAGATAAAGCGAGTTATAGTCAACTGAGTTTAATATTAGTAGACTAGAAAACATTGTCCTTGTTTATCCAGATAATTGCATGTTTATTATATAATTATAACATCTAGCAAAATGTAAAAATTTAATTGTTACATAAAATCGCATGTTATACGAGTACCTCCACAAAATATGGAGCTAAAAAGTTAGAGGTGCAACAGAGTGGAAACATTTGGTGCAAATATCACTGATTGAGGGTCTTTAAGACAACTTTTGGCACACCACTTTTCAAATTCCTAAATATTTCACTCCCCATTTTTAAATTCATGTATTTGCCCTTACATTTGTTTCCTATTTCCCTACCATGATTGTCATCAAAATATCGTATTTTAAAATGGGGATAGATTTTAGAATTGAATGATTTCTTGTTGAAGCGGTGATCGTTTCTTGTATACTTTTTTAAACAACCACAAATTATCACACCACCTTGTTTCTGTTAAAATGTAATGATTTCAAAATCAGACAAGCACATACAAATTTACAATCAAATTTGGACATTTATCTGTGACAATGACGTTATGTGACATGGTAACACAAAAACATAGGATGATGTATGCTATAAGTTTCTGTAAAAAAATAAGTTAAAATTTTGATCCCAAAATTGCTACAGGATTTCGGAGGAATTGAGTTGATGAGTTGACTGCTAGTGATAGCTGCTGATAGCAGAAACATTAAAGTTTATCAAGTCTGTAGTTTGTCTTATGCATTGATAAAACATATTAAATACAGAAAGGCGATGATACCACTTTACTACAGGCCATTTTGTACCAGAATTGCTGATAAAGATTCCTTTAATACAGGAAGCAGCTTCAACAAATGTTAATGCATTCTTTGCTCGAGACACATTGATATAATGATTAACGATAAATTGACTTGCCTGCCAGCAAGCTATAGTTCCATTAAAATAGATGCAATGTCCCTGGCGACTCCAGTAATTTGTAAGACTAATACTTATTTTGTTTGAAATGTCCTATCATACAAACTAACTGCCAAATTAGGAACTATTCCTCCAATCATTTCATCATTTTCCACACTTACCTACAATGTATGACTAAGAATCACCATTATTCATCTTCAGTTTAATACAAGTAACTGTATTGCCTTATTTGACATTACTTGTTATAAAATTAATTTGAACTTTCATTGCCATAACCATTTGATGGATTAATCCAATACTAACTAATGACAACATTGACACCAATTCCAAACACTACTTTCCAAAACATATCCATGTATATCAAGAATTATACTACTGTAAAATAGGCCCATAGGTAGTATTCTTTGCAATATAGGCAAGTCATTTATTTTTAAAATAGTGGACTTTCAATAGCAAAAATTAATATTTTTATAAGAGTAACCTAACATGGAGCTTTTAAAAATGTTTCCTAATGGAGTGGACACTTCCATTACCCCTCCCACACTTGCCTATGGACCTGTAGTAATACGAGTACAAATAAAATGATAAGTAAATACATGTAGTTGCGTAAAATAAATTTAAAATGAACAAAGATATGCTTTTAAATAAAATTAGGTGCTACATGTTTTTAAACCAACTCATGAACAGAGTTCTCAATATTCCAAACCTTCACCAGTTACAATAACAAAGCAACTCAATGTTGGAAAACACACCAGAGTAGAACATTTAGTAAATTTTTTTTAGGAAAACACTTGTAAACCCATTGTATGAGGAACACATCGTACATCCTGACGGGCTACAACCACAGAAGATATATGGCATTCTATTGAATTATGGACTCGGAGATTCAGCAGAACTTATATATTCATTTTATGCTCGACTTGATTCACTTATATATGACGAAGTTGTTGAAAAATGTTTACCCTGTGCAGCTTTATCCTCACTCACTTTTCAGTCAAGATAGTTGTAAATTGTTCGGATTGACCATGAATATAATACACAAGTATCAGACAGTCGGTCTCCTTTATCGAGCCGATTCAATATTCATGTCTGTCCGCAATGAAGGTTAAAGACATCATAAATGGGTTTGTTTATCTTTCAATAAAAGACATAGTATAAAGTAAACATGTGGTAATAAATGTGTGTAAACTGGGAATGCAGTTATTATTATGGAGTGAGAAGTGATTTTTCCCAGTTTTGGGTACAACTTGTACAGAGGTTATCTGCCAATACTCACAGAACATATTTACAAGTACAATCAGGTATTATACAACACAGGAAGGCCAAGTTTGTCCAAGCATTATTCATACATATATTTCTCATGTTAATAGTGGACATTGTATATTTACAGAATATACAAGTAACTCTATCTCTATTTTTATTGTGTATTCAGCACATTTGTTTTATCGCTAAATGTACATAAGGTGGTATTGCAATGCACGGTAGTAGACCGTGATATAATGGCAATTCATATACCGTAGCAAAACCTTCATTGGATAAAGGCACCTTAAACTAATGCAACTGAACTGAACCGTAGCTTAAAGGTAGTAGCATGTAGCATATCACTACAGAACTATAGAGATAATGGTACTAGTTAACCGTACTTTAGTCAATTCAGGTAATTCTATACAGTTTGGAAAGTCTGTAATAAATTTATGACATTGAATAGAAATGCGTATTGTATCTGTAGTTTGCCTACTATGCAAATTACCAAAATTGACGGTGTGCAAGTCAACATTTATTTTTAATATACATTAATGAGTGTAATACTTTGAAACATTTCTATGAGCATTCCATACATAATTTAGTAACGATAACCTTATAATAAGAACAAGCAACAAAGGTTAACGTTTGTAAATTTGTTTCTTATCATTTTTGTCTGCTCGCCTCCAAAATATAATATATATGGAACATCTAACAAATATGAATAATACTATTTAATAATGGGAATAATTGGTGCAACAATGATTAGACGTATTTAAGAAATCTCATTGAAAACACTGATCCCATATTAAACATTGACAATAATTTAAATTGCAGCAACATATCAGTCCTTTAACATGACAGGGCTTTGCTAATTTTATCACTCTTGTATATAGTAATAGTACTATTAGTAGGCTATTAAAAATGATTTAACATAATTACTTCGATCCTAACATCATTCAATAATTAAGACCTGAAATGAATGTTGAGCATATTAGAAAATTAAATTACCAATCGCAAAAAATTGCAAAATCCCTGCTCATTATAAATGTTGCAATATTTTAGTGTTTAGTGTTCTTATCGCTGACGCAGATAGGTTTTGTCGAGTAACAGGAAAAGATCAATATTATTTTTACTGCCACACTAAATACATTCATTCTTTTATCACTTATATGAATATGGATTTTAATGTGTGATACAGATAACAACAAATAGAATTAAGTGTCAAATTAGTGACTTTAAAAGAACATTTAAATGCCGGTTATACATGACCAATTAATAATATGATTAGAAATGAACACAGTCACACATGCTATTCACACCAGATCTATATTTTAAGTCATTTTGGGACTGGAAAATCAATATGGATTGCTAAATGTTTCAGGGATTGAACAGATTTCGGCTTGCAGTACGTTCTACTTTCAGCAGAATGTAAAATGAAAAAGTTTTGAATGAGACTTAACTGTACAAAAGATTAATTTGCTTTTTAAAACCATTGATGATGTGAATATTAAAAAAAATTTATCCCCTGTATATCATATACATGTATTTATTCAGTTGAGTGTTTCTAAGGATGTAAATTTTCGGAGCTGTGTTATTTTTCATCAAAAACAATCAAAATATACTTTAAATTTATCTACAAAAGACGTATATATTTGGTACAGTTTTCAACAATTGCCATACATAAAAACCGGATGTAAACATCAATTAGGAAAGTTGTCTTCATGCATCAACATTCATCACCATTCAACCCCTGACATCATTTACTATTTCTCAACTTTCACCACATAAAGAGTTACTCTGAATATTTATTTACTTTTGAATTTTCATACACAAAATGGATTAATATTCTTAAGATATTGTAAAATGTTGGTAATTACAAACACTGGCAGATACATTTCACCATAAAAATCAACCCACGTAAGTTAAGTAGCAATAACATCAGAAGACGAAGGAAATTGGTCGTTGTCCTGAATTATTTCTAAAAAACCGAAGACACTCTCATCTTGAACTGTCTTCTCTATGGCAGCACCTTCAGTAGACATGGCTATACACATGTTTAGTGACAGATTCAAAGGTCAGTGTCTGGGATCGGTCACAAACCGAGCCCACTCATTCAGCTGCCAATCATCATACTAGCACACACATGTTCTCAGCTACCAATCACCATCTGTTGTAGCCCCGACCTCGACCTCTGAATCCACGCCCACGCCCTCCTCCTCCTCCTCGCCCTATTATAATACAAATAAGTACACATATAAATACAAAATTGTAACTTACCATAGTAACTAGTTAAAAGGAAAATCTACATGAGTAATTTTGATTATTCGCCATTTTGTTTTTATGTACGCTTTCCGATAATTGCAGTAAACCCTTCTTACATCAGATTGCCTTGTATATTCGTTTAGGGCTATATACAGTGTATCGACATCATCAGTTAGACTCTACCTTTCACATGTTAAAACTAGATCTAGCTCTGAATTACTGTTATCTAATTGATTTTGGGTTGAGTTTACATGTGTTATATTAAAACTATGTATATAAACTAATACACACCTGTATTTGGGTAATTTCCTGCCTTGTTGCTGAATTTGCCACTAGGTGGAGCGTATAGTTCTCTACCCTCATGTCTCGTGCCTGGGGCAGGCTTTTTACCTCCCGTTCCATTTGACTCAAATGTGATAGGCGTTATTCTCTTTTGGCTAAAACATAAAGAATGAAACAAACTGAAAGGTATATACAAGATAGGTATAGTCAACAGGTGACGTGTTTTACCTAATAAAGATTGTGCATGAAGATCATAGGGATTCCTCACCTGTGACTTACTTCTGCAACACATGGGTACTGTATTCACTTTAGTAATTATCAGTCATTTGTAACGTTACCATGTCGTTTAAACACACAAATGTCTAACGAGTAATTGACCCTCTATTCAAACGCCCACCTTCCTACATGTGTAGTTAGTTACATGTGATGTGTGCTGAGGATCAGTCATTTATAACTCGCTATTTTCTACTTATTTTAAATTCAAACATTTTTATTTCAGTGGAATTAGTGTTTTAGAGTTTTTAAGAGCCAGTGAGATGCTGTATACTGTATTTAAAGAGTCTGTATGTGAAATATGGTAAGGATGTGTATATTGTAAATATTTGGTAATGAACTGTAAAACTTACCCTGGAGAAACAGCAGTTTTAGAATTTGAATTGGATCTTGGCTGAAAATGAAAAAGAGTAATCTTTGATTGAACAAACACAAGAAACTCATACAGCTTAAGTAATGGTCATGTTTGACCCAAACAAAGACTGCGGGTCGTGACATGATTAGAGGCACTGATTTTCTGCGATCGCGGAATCGCGGAAATACGTATCTGAAACGGAATTCCCAATTTTTTTTAATTTAAACTTTTTTATTTTTTTTTATTTTTGTATTGCCCAAGAAATTAGGCAGTGAACAGGTTGGGGAGCCATGTTTACTGCCTTACATAGTAAATAAATAGTAGTGTATGTTATAAATATATACAATGTAGTGATACAATAATATAATTTTTGCGGCATTGCCATATTTCCGATCTCACAAAGGAATGCGGTATTTGCATATTGTATGCCAGGCTTTGTT
>JAUTCZ010045220.1:0-12101 GCA_032273805.1 Melanodrymia brightae | reverse complement strand
CTCTCTCTCTCTCTCTCTCTCTCTCTCTCTCTCTCTCTCTCTCTCTCTCTCTCTCTCTCTCGCTCTCTCTCTCTCTCGCTCTCTCTCTCTCTCTATCTCGCTCCCCCCCTCTCTCTCTGTGTGTATGTGTGTCTGTGTGTCTGTGTGTCTGTCTGTCTGTCTGTCTGTCTGTCTGTCTGTGTGTGTGTGTGTGTGTCTGTCTGGTTGTCTGTCTGTCATTGATGCAACATAAATACTCTAGTGAATGTGATGCAATGACATTGTCCTCTCGAATCTGTCATCATGGTGGCATATGAATAAAGACAGTTTGTTGTTAACGACACCACTGGAGCACATTAATGAATTAATATTTATCGACTATTTGATGTCAAACACATGGTCTCAGAATAAAATACGCTGCCCTCGCATTATAGGCAACCGTAGCCGATTAGCAGCAAGGTATATTTAAAGTGCCCTTTCTTCACAGACAAGATAGCGCGCACCACAGTCATTGATATACCACTTCCAGTCATGGAGCACTGGTTGGAATGAAAATTAGCCCAAGGATGATCGATCCTTCGGTATATCGAAATTCCCACTGGATTGTCCGGACTAATCCTCGAACCTCTTCCTGCCCGGTGACACATATACTGCTGAATGGAAGTAAATATCCATAAATTATGCCTACATATTTCTGGGCTATTTTGTTGTATCTATATCAAGGTGTAATGCATCCTTAAAAGATGGTGTTTTTTCTCTCGAATCTCTAATGTGCATGACAGCAGCTAGCCTGAAAACTGATTTCTTCTCAAGCTGAATATCGAAGGCGTTCTAGTTATTCCTAGAGCGACATATGCTCCTGTAATTTGGGGCCAATGGGCTAACAACCCCCATCGTTACGACGAGACCTAGCTTACGACCCGCGGTCATTCGAGGTCGCCCGCTACTGACCCTCCTTTCATAGCGAATGTGTGGACAAATTTGAGAGTTTATCGCTTGCATTAATCTATTTATTTGAAAATGTCCAATTTTCTGCTGTAATGCGGAAGTTATTGACTAAAATAAGATTATCGTGAATAAGAAATTTGACACCCACAAGAAAGCAGCGAGGAGAAAGCCCGGCTTTCATTTTAATTAGTGACGATGTGGGGACCCATGCCGACTTTCTGGCCGATTCCTTTAATTGTATCAGTGTTTTATTCCAACTTCTGTAGCACGCACAGCTGCAGCAGTCGGGATCCTTAAAGTCAGCCGATCAGTCAGTTAGTTCTCCATTGTTAATAATTATTGTAGAAATGAAATTTACGAAACTGCTCATAAACGGCCTAACCTAACACTAACAGCTTGTTTGATGTCTATCGTAAAATATAATAATAATTTATAATACAGTGGAATGGCGACCTTTCTTTAAATGGCATTGCACATTGTGTCCTTTCGGTATACCAATGCTAATTTTAGCAAATACCCCATAGATGTGTCAAGCAAGACTGTATTTGCTAACGTGGTACCTGATGAAATACAATTAAAGTAATAACTATAATAACTGACTGAACTGAACTGAAATATCGAAATATATTTTGGGACCTAGTCTTCCAGTTTTGTTTGTTATGTCTTTATTCTCCACCTTCCCATTATATTTTTAGCTCAACTTCCCCCCCCCCCCTCTCTCTCTCTCGCTCTCTCTCTCTCTCTCTCTCTCTCTCCTCTCTATGTCTTCTCTCTCTCTCTCTCTCTCTCTCTCTCCTCTCTCTGTCTTCTCTCTCTCTCTCATTCTCTCTCTCTTCTCTCTCTTCTCTCTCTCTCTCTCTCTCTCTCTCCATCTATGTATATAAAATGGTGGTTTAATGTATATAAAATAGTGGTTATAAAATCAGTATAGTTTATAGAATGAGCTGCAAGAACCGTCTTACCACAAAGTTCGTTTACTGGAGTGTCCATTGTTACTGTCCCGTATTCACCACGCACGTAATTTGCACTTAATTGCGGCTTCTCCAAACCACAGTTTGCAGTGCGACTGCCACTGAAATCTCAAAGAAAATTAAAACTATTGAAAAGGAAAAGAAATGTCGCAAATGAAACAAACGAAGTGATTTCATCAAAGGAAATTTGCGACGACTTTGACTTGAGGCGTTGCAATGACCTCACTGGGGCATCTGCTGGGAATATCGCTAACAATGACCGAACATTCTAAGAAACATGACCTTGCAGCTACATACGGGCTGTCGGATGTCTGTCTGTCTTTACGTCAGCTAAGTGTACCCACACAATACCAACAACCATTGCTTTGGTCGGCTGCTTAAACGAAAACATATTATTTATATTACAAACTTCTCTGTACAGCGCGTTTGAAAAACAAACAAAACACAAATAGCATAAGCTGTGGGTGATTGTGTCTAATATTAAACCACGTATTCATCAGTCCTTTTACTAACAAAAGAAACCCAGTATGTTATGATTAAATTGACGCTATGGCGCCATTAAAAGCTTCGACATTATTAAATGGATTATTCAATTGGTAAATGTATCTAAACATCTCCAGCTGCTTGTGTTATCTGCTTTCAACGTTGTAATGAGTTATCGGGAATACGAAGACAAGGTATTACAATTTATTTTATTTGAGTTATTATTAAAATTTACTCTTCCAAAAAAATACACTAATTTCAGAAGAGACATTAAATGACATCTACATGTCCACTATAGCCAAAAAGCTATAAATATGAACGGTAAAATTCCTTCTCAAACCAGTTTTCCTAACCCGTCTCCAATGCTCGAGACGTTTCAAATCCATAACTCCCTTAGTCCGATGTCCATTGGCATATATAAATGCCCTCATTGAGTTACACACTCACTAAAAACGTTCTAGACAAGTGAAGGACGTCTGATATATCAAACCGGTTCTTATGTACCAATGATTTCTGTAGTGGGCTATGTGAAGAAGGCTTCGGGGCTCAGTCGTTTGTCGTTATATAAAAGAATATACTGTAATTCGATGGTCAATTTTGTAAATAGTTGAGCCCGAAGACGAATAAATGGCTGATTAGAATTACAAACCGCGAGCAGGTGAAACAGAAGGGCAAGAGGATGTCTGACAGTGTCAGGTGTTGCTCTGCCTAATGCCAGTTAATGATCAGTGTAAGAAAAAGAAAGTAACATTGGTGGCCTTGAGTGGGTGGACGTCACATGTTAATCACGAGTACTCGATTCAAGTCGATTGCCATGTTTTCAAATGGCGTATATTAACAGGGCGTGGTTCGGTTTCAAATTGTTCCAGATATTGGTCAATTGTCGTTTGTCCAGATGTCGGACGAATTTCTGACAAAGAGTTGAAATTTCCACGTAATCTGCGAGTTTTTAATATAAATAATTTTAGATAACTATTTCGCTCATAATACATTTTATGTTATTTAATTTAATAAAAGGTCTCAACCACTACGCCCCAAATGAAACGGAGCTGTTTGCAAAAATATATACTGGAACTGAGGTGCAATATTATAAGTTGGTTAACAACAATAATTATAATTATATCCCGACTGAAGAAAATAACAACATGTACATGTACCTGAACTTCAATAGTACCCGGGTCTCGAATAGTACCCACGTGACCAGTGCATCTGATAAAAATATAAAGTTGTAGTCTTGAATAGAACTAAAAGGCGAGATGACGAGGTTAGTCGAGCGGTTATGGTCTTGGAATGTCATGCAACTTGGCGCTATAGGTTCGAATCCCTTATGTGTACATTATCTAGGGTATTTTGGTTACATCTGCTCTGTAAACTGGCTGTTCATTTCATGTTTGTCCAACAGAGTAAATCACACAAGCATAGCTCAAATAAAAAAGCCGTGGGTATAGAATGTACCCAGGTCTTGAACAGATAAAAAGATATAAAGTTTGTTTAACGATACCACTGGAACACATTGATTATTAATCAACGGTTATTGGATGCCAAAAGCACGGTTATATCGACACTTGGTCACAGAGAAAACACACTGCCGTCACATAGGCTGCTCTTACCGAATAACAGCCAGGGATATTTTATGTACACTTTTGATATTTTCCACATACAGGACAACACGCACCACGGCCTATGGTGTAGAAGTCGTGGACAATTGGTTGAACCGGGAAATAACTCAACGGGTTCAATGAGAAGGATCGATCCTTCGACCCACTCAACCTCAGTTGTTTTTGTTCGTCCGAGCACGTTATGGGTTGAGCGGAAAATTGGATTGTGTTGAAATCTAATGGTACGAAAAGAACTGTCCACCTCCACATCCTCACAATTACTCACAAATTACTATGGACCACATGTTGCCGGAAGCCAGATTGGGAAGCTTTTTTTATATTCGGATTGCAGTCATGTATAATACATTTAGCGAATATTGAAACAAAAATACATGTATATATAACCCATCTAAATCGGAACCTCGCTAAATCCGATTTGTCTGAAACCGGATATTTCCTACGGTCTGATGAATTTAGGATCTTTTAACATTAGTTAGTTATAACCTATTTACGTACTTATATCCAATTAAGGTTCAAGCACGTCTGTCATGGTCACGTAGTGCATCTGCCTCGACTGCCTGTCCAGATAGAGAAACTCCGCTACTCCGAATATATATAAGTAACAAGGGATCTTTTATATGCACTTTTCAACTTTTAGCATTACATTTTACACCTCTAAAACGGAAACCCCTCTAAAATGAACGAATAATCCTGTTCCAATATGTATGTGTAATTATGTAAAGTAAATTAACCTCAGAAAATCGGACTGTTAGAATTAACTTCAATCCAAATTTTAAGACCACTAAAACTTATTTAAATATTTGAATTACAAATTGTATGGAAACATAGATATACAAATGAGCATCTTTTCTATGTTTACAATTGACCTCATGTGCCCTTAATGATATCAAAATGATAATGTTACCCACCCATTACTTGAAAATTAATGTAAACAAATATAGATCACTTTCAGGCTGGCTATGTGTGCAATTATAATGCATCATGCCATCAAAATCTATTTTTAGAGCAGATATGGTAATGTGGCTTGCTGTTTGTTTATTAGTGAATATCGACAGAAATACACATATTTCCCAACAACTTTCAAACTATCAACAAGTCATTCCATATAGCGGGATGTGTATACTATTCAACTATAGGATAGACATTTTTTAAACTTCTTTCTCCATGACGTAATGGTTTGCACTGTCCTGTTTGTGACTAGGTAATCGTAATGTAAACAAGAAACCAAGCCTGGAGCGGCGTGTGTCTTCTCTCATCCTCCAGACAATATTTCATTATTCCACTCAATTCAATTCACTGAATATAATCTTTTAATAAGTAACGTCTTGTGTTTCTCGTGTTATATTCTGTAACAATATGTATTTGCTGGATAATAATCATACACTAAATCCCTGTTATGTATAATCATAGTTCATCAACGTAATGTAATGAGTTCACGTCCCCGCTGAGAAAAACAAACAGCATATTTGTGGGCGTAATAAAAATTTCTTTAAAAGAGTCAGCCTCACCAACCCCCTCCCTCCACCCTCCATCCATCTCCCTCCTAATCTTAGAGTATTATTTTCGATTGACAAACTGAGTAATGCTGCTTTCACATTCAGCTGACATTTTGCAGTCTTTATGAAAAGGTAAACAAAAATGATGTGGGTGAATTAAATGGCCTACCATACAGAGAGTTATTTTGACGACGGATTTTAATCCAATAATTCCTTGAATTGCTGTAAGTTGATAATGGCGCTCTAGTAGTATAATTAACGCCGTTTACTCTTTGTGTGACAAATGATAATGATGGATGAGGTATTATTTACAGATGTGTGTATGTGCGTGCGTGTGTGTGCGACATTCTCTAACACTAGTAATTACTTATTAATTGATTTTAAAATAACTACATGTTCTTGTTGAAATCCTAGTTTTTCCTGACCCCCTATATCGGGATTGTAGGTCAAACATACTAAGGGATCCAGGAACTGGGGCAGTGGAGATTTAGCTGTAATACTTGTAACAGAATCCTAAATCCAAGACGTGTGTTCTGGTGGATGGATGGTGTGATGACGTTTCAATTTAATTTAAAAGGTGAAATTCGAGACGAGACTTTCGGATAATTTGGTAACAATATAATAACACCAAATTATAGTGTCGTATCTGATGGACTAGTTTATTTAAAGAAACAACGTGAACATAAATGTCACTATAAATGGCGGTCGTGTGGCGGAAAGCTGGGTGAACAGTAAACCGCAGTGAATTGAATTCATTTTCAAACATTCTCCTTCCGCATTATTCTGTTGCCTTATTGTCTAACTTATTTAATTTGAAGACATATTCTTAACGTTGATTTACAGAGCTGTATAAATTGAGCTAATTCCCGTTCCTTCTATAAAGACAAAGACTGGGAAGTGGGGTGGTTGAGATCACTGCATTTCACACACACACAAAACCGCAGAGTAGGGCAGAGATGGGCAGATAAGGGCAGAGATGGTCTTTTACCTTATCTTTTTCCATAAATTGCTATTTGAAACGATGAGTATTGAGTGTTCCTTTGAAGTGATAGGTTATTCCGAATCTTCGTGGTGTAACAAGGTGCCATTTTCAGTAGATTTTCGGAGACGAGAGCATCGCGTTTTTTAATCTCGTTATGCTAATATTTGATGACGTCTGGAGTGGCTTTCTTTAAAACATAAATCTTGATCGGAGAAAGAAGTGCAAAACTGCAGCACGTGCCTCAACATGTGCACGAGACGCCGTCTGCGCACAGGCCGCTCGCGGAACGACCCAGACGAGAGCTGTTCACGTGCGTTTCACGCAGCGCGCGCTTTTAAACCTATCGTCGACAAGTTCTAGTTCGCACCAATTGTGTCAAAATTTCCCAATAATTACCTAAATCAAATTCAAAGTGTTCAATTTATTAACGGTTCTTTTTATTAAAAAACCACTGTCTTTTTTCCAAAGGAAGGAAATAACTGTTTAAAAGTGTCAAAACTGTGTTTTCTTTCGCTGATTAACTATTTTTCTTTGTTTAGTTACGGCATGCATTATCATGGTAGCTTTGGCAGCTTAAGGTATCATTTAAAATTGGATTGAAATAACTGGATTGAAAAATACACTTAACATAGATTTATATAAAGATCTGTGTTTCATGAATAGGTGAAAACTTCTTTAAGCTTTTATTAAATTAATGCAGAACGTCACATTTCAATTATGCTAAGAAGTAGGAAGACACCGCACGATGAGTATCGGTTTTGTGGGCAAATCGCTTATCGAGGCAAAACTATCGTGTCCTTAGTCCGAGAATACTCTAACCAAATGTCCATCCAGACCCAAGTCAGTCAGAACAAGACGGTCGTCCAGCCAGCCAAATGTCCATATAGACCCTTGTCAGTCAGTTTTCTCTGACTATAGTGCCCCATAGTAACGACAAGCTTCAGCTATTGCCTAAACAATAAACATTTATTGCGGATGTTTTCAATATCCGATTTTGAAGACAAGTTCAATGAAGCGACAACCAATAATTATATGGGAGGGTTTGCAATTTTGGGAATATCGAAATTATATGATTGTCTGATCGTGATGAGAATAGTTTGCTTTTCACGATTCACTTGAAGTACGCAAAACCGTAACAAAGTAACACCCAATGATGCTTGGGCGTTACTTGGTGGGGGACAGGGGGGACATGTGCCCCACCCACCTTTGGGGGTTGGGGGACTAACATGCAATGGTCCCCCCCACTTTTTAGTATAAATAACACATGTCCCCACCACTTTTCTTTAGAAAATGACGCCCATGCAATGATGTAGAGATGAGCACAGACTCATGTCTATATAGTGTTATACGTACGTTACATTTGCACGTTTTCCCAGAAATGTTCAGTAATCGTAGGTTTACGTTTATGTGTCATATTGATTGTATCATTTTTTTAAGAAACAGACTCCTGTTCCTAGATTAAGATTCTTTATTTTTAAAAACACCGTAAGTGCCCTAGTTATGTTTAGAATTATAATTGTAATACAATAACTACTTATTTTCTTACAAAATCGACACAAAAACGACGTCAAACAAAACGAGGCATGGGCGGGAATAATTATCAATTTACAATAAAGACATTGACAAACCCGTAGTATGAGGGAACTAATCAGAGAAGTGGGATTAAGTAACCAGGTGTGACATTAATCATCTCATACTTCGTGTAGGCAGTGGAACCAAGTCTGACACGTGCGTCACACGAGTTGACGAAACACCAAAACCACTAGAGCTTCACTTTCTTATCTTCTCCTTGTCCTTCACTCTAATCACGTCTACATAGTCCAAAACGTAAACAATTCTATATCAGAGATCAAGGTGCTCTTTGTCTCCTTTTAGCTTTTCAGCCACGGTTATAGGGACAGGCCATATAGCTGCAGGTTGGTCTCTTCATCATTTCTATATAAATGATGCATTGCTGTATGGGAAGCTTGAGTGTATGAAGGTGTCATGAGCGTCCGTGAAGGAACATTACCGAGTTCGAGACGGATGCCACCATAATACGTGCACATCTAATACTATTTGTGTAACATGTTTTTTAATAAATCATTTTTAATCATTTTTCTGGTCAAGCTCTTGGTTGTGTCATGTTCTTATACTAAGTTATAATTATTACAAGTATTTGGATAACCAAAAACACATTCAATAGACATAATTGTATTGATATTCTAAACAAACACATTTTAATTTTAATAATTAAAAATGACTATTAGGAAACATGTTGCAATAGCAGTAGGTGTGCACGTACTCTGATATTCGTCTTAAATTCGTTATAATGTTCATACCATATGAAAGTAAATTACCTTAAAAATATATGCATCTTTTTCAGATGCTTTTGGCATCCCCCGTAATTGCAATTCTCAATCTGGTATAGCATTTTGAATCTCCAATTATGACTGAATCCTGCCTTGCCGGTCTCGATGTACTAATCTGAATTTCCGTTTGGAACTCCCATGATTACTACTCTAAATCTTACATTCTGTTGCCACTCTGAGTCTTCACCTTGCCATGCCTAACCTTCACCTTGCCACACTGATTCTCCCCCCTTGCCATGCCTAACCTTCACCTTGCCACTCCGATTCTTCCCCTTGCCATGCCTAACCTTCACCTTGCCACACTGATTCTCCCCCTTGCCATGCCTAACCTTCACCTTGCCACTCTGATTCTCCCCCTTGCCATGCCTAACCTTCACCTTGCCACTCTGAATCTTCACTTAGCCACTCTGAATCTTAATATTGCAGCTCTGAATATGAATTTCTACTCTAAAACTTTCACTTGCCATTCTGAATCTTGCTTTACCTTTCTGAATTTTTCCTTACCTACTACATTAAATAATTGTTATCTCGGCTTAGGTAACGATTGTCCTCGGACAACATGTGAAACGATTTTGAAAGCGAACCAAATTGCAATCGTTTGAGATTTGTTTTGTTGTGTGGTATATGCATATACTATACCGTGGTGTGTATGTTTGGACAATATCTTAGAATGGCTTTTTGTGGTTACGCCTCACTCACAATTTAGAATCAGAAATGTTCACGGCATAGCACAGAACTATTATGTTTTAACAGTGTATTTTATCATGAATTATACACATTCGAGACATATGAATAATTTTACAAAATAAACGAGGGATAAACAAAGACAGTCTTCTCAATCCTAGTGTATCGCCAGACATTAATTGTTCATCGGCAAACAGCCTTGGTATAATCTGCATACATTAATGTCAAAGTTTCGTCCATGCCATACCATAGATGATTAATCGATTTTCAGAAGACGGTTTGTTTTCAAGATTGGCTACAGAAGAAAAAGAACTTGCAATTGTGGCCCCAATTGATCTTTTCGCTCGGAAAATCAGACAAAGGGCACGGCGCTGAAAAGTAGACAAATTAATTTGATAAACTACATAATTAACAGGCTATGTTCCTCTTAACAAGGCAGGACTGTCTGGCTTGAACTCGCTTGTTTAAGGTCTTGTGAGTCAATCCGGACTATTGGGACAGATATCTTTTAAGCGTGCAAGACTAACACCAACCTTCGACGACCTTTGGGCTTGCTGGTCGACATTTTGCCATATGCTGGCGTGTCCCCAACGTGGCGCTAAATAGGCAAACATGCACCTTGTCCATTTATTATTTAGCCCACTGGCAGACTGCTGATACACTATCTTTTAACATTCATTAATTTATTTTTTATTAAGTTCTAAGGAAGGAAAACGTTTCGGTTGGGTGAACTATATGCAATGATGTTTCTGATACACGCAACAAATACTATTTTGCTAACACCAAGGCGCATGACATTTGATAGATTTTCCCACCTTTGACCGTTATATATGTATTATAAATTTACAGCGGTTTTTGCGTTTACATAATTGTTCCATCCATTGCGAGAGCTGATATGGGGGATTCCATGGTATTTGTCCCGTCCGTCACGATTGTTTTTCATCATTTTGGTTAGTTAAGACAAAACACTATGTTGTTTGATAATTCAACTGTTAGGAATTGCAATTTGCAGTACAAAACAAAAACAAAAAAAATCTGGCCCCGAGCTTATAAACGTTTTTCAGGCTAAACTTTAATAAAGTCTGAACTCCTGATTTAAACTTAGAGCTGTAACTTCATAAAATTTGAAGTGGTCAATTTTGTTGGGTTTTCTATTTTCAAGTCTTCTGTTAGTCTTTTAAGTTTGAACTTTATTAAAGACTGAAGTCTACATTTTAAATCTTTTATAAGCACTATTTTCTTTACTAAAGTCTGCATCTTAAATTAAAGTCTGAAGTCTAGACTTTAAAACGTTTATGAGCATGAGGCCTGATAATATTTGCATTTATTTACATAACAAAGAGAAACATTCGTGACGGACAAGACAAATACCATGGAATCGCCCATATAATGGTCAGATCAGGTTAAAACTCTGCACATATCTGCCAAAGATCCACGCATGCCAGCTTTATGGACGATCTCTGACAATCCGGAGTGAAATACTCTCCGGGGGCTAGACGCGGTGCCCAAAGCAAGGGTTGTGGGGCTGTGTAAATGCCAGATATGAAACATTTGGGAAAGTATTTAGTAAAAATATAGGATAATCTTAAAACTGTAAATAAAAAAAAGTTGAATGCAAGGAATCTTTTATGTGCACTTTCCCACATACAGGATAGCACACACCACGGCCTTTGACGGACTAGTCGTGGATCATTAGTTGGAACGGGATAGATCATTCGACCCATCGAGAATCAGACGGACACTCTTGCGCTGAGCAACGCTCCTCTCCAATCCAATAAGTATAATAGCTGGCTCGGGAATTCTCTAAAATAACCCTTAATGTCTGGTTGTCCTAACAACACAGATACGCAATATAAGTTAACATTGATGACAATTATGTTAACGGCCACTGTAGAAAGCGTGGGTGTACATGTAATCGCATAACTCCTTGAACCAGTGAATGACAGAACTACAATACCCCGTAATGTGTTTAGTAATATATATACGAACACACATTTAAACCGATCAGAACATTAATACCATTAGAATCGCCCGAATACACCAATGTACACGTGCTTCTGTCTGTTTTACTCTCTCTCTCTCTATCTCTCTCTCTCTCTCCATCTCCCTCTCCCTCCCCCTCCCCCTCCCCCTCTCCCTCTCCCTCTCCCTCTTCTTGAAATGGACCAGTCGTGGATCACTGGTTGGAACAAAACATAACCCAACGGTCCACTGGGGACACTCCTATTCCACAGCGAGCAAAACCGCGCCAGCCAACTATTATTTTCTTCCTCGCCTCGCTCTTCTCCCCCACATCCAACCCCGGTTCTGACGAGTTTGTAAACAACTGATTGATCTTTATGAAATGTCCTCAGCATGGCATATATTTAGCTGAGCGCCAAATGTCACGAGTAATTTAATTTCACTGCTCAGACATTAGTGATATTAGTGTTTTCTATATTTAGCATGTTATTTAAGTTAATAACATTATTTTATGATCTCTAGACCGATTACATTGCTGTGTTGCAGTTCTAAACTATTCACTGCAATTTTAAACATTAGACTAAACGAATTTATTGATGAACACAACATATTGAGTGAAGCCCAAA
>JAUTCZ010045209.1:0-12102 GCA_032273805.1 Melanodrymia brightae | reverse complement strand
AAAAACAGCAAGGGGTCTTTTATGTGCACTATCCCATAGACAGGATAACACACAACACGGAATTTGATAAACCAGACGTGTTTTACTTTACTTTAGATCCCACTCCAATCTAGAGATACACTTGACAAGATGATATGACATCACATGACACGTGGTGACCACTGAAACGCTGTTTGTCCCCGGCATGGCCGCCCCATGCTGCGCTTCCAGACTGAGTTGGCCGCTGGACGTGCATTATATTATAGTCATTAGGTCTGGAGCATGTGCTATTGTCAACAACTAATTGGACACCAGCCTTGAAAATAGCTTTGAGCAACTTTTTACATCAGCAAAATAATGAAGCTTCTTTTTATAGTATCATCAACATTGCCTACAAGTACATTGATCTTTTGTTATACCAGTAATAGACTTGATAATAATAAGCAGATCTGGTGTTAGTAGACTTAACCTGTTCAAGCAGATACGATGCCATGATCTGGTAGACTTTATATGTCCTGGTCTTATAGACTTGAATGAACTGGTCTGGTAGACTTTATATGTCCTGGTCTTATAGACTTGAATGAACTGGTCTGGTAGACTTGGTATGTCATGGTATAGTACCGGGTACTTCCCCTTACACCGATCACTGTCCACATGTATGTACTGTCCTGTTTGGGAAAGTGCATATAAAAGATCCATTGCTACTTACCAAATAGGAGTTGCGGGTTTCATCTCATACTAACACTAACTTCTGTCCTGGACATGCAGTCAAGGCAGCTGGTCTATGTGACCATGGTAGATGTGCTTGAACTTTAATTGGATATAAACATGTAAATATGTTTCAACTAACTAACTAAATAGTTGACATCTTTTCTCCTGCATAGGCAGTCACACCTCCTGGATTGGATATTCAGGACAGCATGCTTGAACCATTTTGAACATAGTCACATTAATCTGTTATAAATAGAATAGAATATATAGCTCACATCAACTGGGTCATATTTGTCATCACCATACCTGCTGTTTTAACTATATTCCTCACTTTCATCTTTAATAATTCATGTTTTGTGTGCAAAAATCCAACATGGCCGACTTTCGAACTTCTGTAAATGTATACAACGAACTACTGATATAATGAACCAATGTTCCTGGTCCCTTGCAGTTCGTTATAAGAGTACTTTACTGTAGATAGGAATTCGTGCATCCTTAGAAAATTGTGATTTCCCAGGAGAAAATTAATGCCTGGGAGAAAAGGAGGTATGATGAAATGACAGGAAAGTCCTGTAAAAAGAAATGGAGGTTTGACAGGTCTGATAATGTCAAGTCAATATTACCAGTGTTTATTCTTTACTTGTCAAATAAGACAAGTGTCTGATGGATACATTTCCAGTTTATTTTCATTCTCTGTTGACAATATTTATTTTACTATTGATTTGTACTGTTTGTGATTTCAGCTGGTGTGAGAATGAGGTACCCATCTTCTTATGTTCTTATTTGTGATAACGACGACTCGCCCGTCAGATTACAGCCCATGTCAGGTGGAGATAGAATCTCAGGAATCAGGTCTCAGGTGAACCATTCGATGATGTCAAACGGGCCGTTAAGCCCGCCGTGTTCCCCCATGGACCCATCTCTTGTGAATGACAATGCCGTCAAGGTTGTGCCAGTACACCCGATGCACCATGGGATGTCGGATGCAACTCCTGTCAGCCTTCCTAATGCCAGCGAGGCGTTTAGTCATGCCATAACGGAAAAGGTTTCACAAGATGCGTGTATTACAACGGCTATGGCCAAAAGGTATGTATTTATATCTCTGTGTGTGTGTGTGTGCGTGCGCGCGTGTGTGTGTGTGTGTGTTGTACACATTATGTACCGTAATACTTGATCAGTATCAGGTTTCGAATAATACCTGGGGAATCTGCATCTGGACCAAAAATTAAAAGTAATTAGTTTCATTTCTAATAACAGCAAGGGATCTTTTATGTGCACTTTCCCACAGCCAGGATAGTACACACCAGGGCCTTTGGAGCAGTTGTGGATCACTGGTTGGAATGGGACATAACCCAGGCACACTGAGAAGGATTAAACCTTGGGCTGACGCTCTTGTGCTGAGCAGCTACGCGACGCAGAATTTTGTGAACAAAATTTTATATTGCTCATAATTTTGATCAGAGAATGGTAAAATATATATATTTTTTAATTGCTCTCAGAAACAAATAGCATTTGATTTGTTTTGGTATTAATTTGAATATGATTTGTTTTGCAGAACAAGTGATATGAGTGAAGAATATGCTGCAAGCCAGTGGCATTTTGCAGAACCCACCTCCAAAGTGAACTGTAATTGTGTGCGGCAGAGAAAGTTAAAAAGTGGCCCTGCTGGTCAGGGGAAAAACTTTGTGGCTGGAAAGCATAAATGTGACAAGCAGGAGAAGCTTGAGAGACAACAGTCGCGTCACGGGCGGAATTCGACACCATTTCATCGGCGCTCTCCGGTGACCGATGATCTGATGCAATTCGATATGGATTTGATTATGAGCCGGATGCCGCCGAATCCAGCCTTCTGTCCCACCGGGGGCACCACTGTGCAACCTCAAGGTCATAACACTAGCACTCCAAACGAAACTAACGTTGATACTCCTTCGGCCCCGTCTCCGTTGGACGAACCTCAGCCGTTGGGCAACCAGTGTGTCGATCCCCCTATGCCTACACTGAGTCCCCACCCACCAGCGAAGGTGGGTGGGGACAAAGAGTTTATCGGCAAGTCGGGTGTTATGCAAGATTCGCAAGGTGATTCGTGTTCGGGGTTTCATGACTTCTATATCAAAAGTGAAGAAGGAGTGACAAAGACTGAGACTTCTCCGTATCACTGGAATAGTTTAGACTCGAAAAACGAAAGTGTGAATAACTGGTTACAATCGCAACATCGGCACATAGTTGACAGTCATACGGGGCCAAAGAGGCCAAGTTTACCACCTAAAGAAACCGACCAGCACCAAGATCTAGTCACAGACTCTCTTTACAATTTCAACCCTTTGCAGGAATGGTTAGTTTCTTTTCAATTTAATTAACACATTAAGTAGTATTTAGCTGACTTACTTCATGGCTATCTGAAAGTTTTAAGCATAAAAAGTATTACTCTTGTTCCATTGTGTTAATAAAAGAAAACTTATAATGTTATTTTTCTAGATTAAAGCATACAATTATTAAGATATTCTATCTTTGGCTGATCTTACAAATAATACGTACTGTATAGCCATGACCACATTTTCAGTAAATATGCATTAAGTAACTAAATGAATTACCCAATATGAATATTTGATGAATAGTGATTTGCACTTTATAGACAATTATGGTCGCCCAAAAAATGTTTTAGGTCCACTAAGGATTGTTATTTGTTGGTGTTTCATTGCCCGTAACAAGATAGTGGTTGAAATTTGGTGATCGCGAGTTTTGAAGCCTGTCTAGTTTTGCATAAGAAATGTTATACATGATTTATTTATCAACTTTAGGATCAACCTTCCTGTAAAGAAAGCACGGTTTGATCTGGATAGACAGACATGTGACCAAACATCAAATCAGTCCTCTCATTCCCAAAGACATGAACAAAAAGTGAGAACACCTTCACCTGTACTCGACCCATACGAGTTTGTTGATGAACCGTCGCTCAATCCAGGCACGCTTGTCAGGGGTTCTCGGAAAAGTAGGGACGACCGATCTTTTAACCGAATGGTAAGAGTAATGAACAGATATTACAATTTTATCTTAACATTATAGAAAGTACCAGAGGTGTCCCCAGAGCCATAGATGTAGGTGGCCACTAGGTCTTACCTGTGTAACTAAGCAATTTTGGTTTATTGTAAGGGCCATAAATTGAGTTACCCGTCCCTGTAAAATGTATAACGCAAATTTGTACTCTTATTTTACATAAAATGATAATATTGGTGCAGAATTTTGAAAATATAAGTGCCTTAAAAAAGTTCCTGGGGAAAAGCCTGAGTACTATAATTATATTAATTATCTCAAAAGCATAAGCAAATTACGTAGGAGAGACTCAAGTGTAGGGCCTAGTTCATCCTATCTTTAAGACTCAAATGTATGACTTATAGTTTTGTACAACATTCAGTCAAAATGGCACAAACATCAGGAAATATATACAGTAGTTGACCACTTGTGGCTTTTTATATGCAAAGCATGATTGTTTCGCAGGGTGTTATTAAAAGTTTTTAACATCCAAGTTCAATTTAAAATAACTCAATTTATTAAATTAATTATTTCAATTGTAACTAATATAATCTTTATAGAAAATTTTGATTTACTAGTTGGATTTCCAATATTCAAAATGGTGAATAGTTTTTAAAAGTTATATTTGTTTATGATAAAACACTGTACATTATTGAATTATTGGTCTTGTATTCTTTTTAAAGATACTTTGTTATATGTATTATTAAAATACTAAATTAATAAATGTTTATATTTTCAGGACGAAGATCTCAAGGATTCATCAAGACTTTGTGACCCGAAAGAGGAAAAATCCAGCGGTATGATAACAAATTAAAACGATAATGTTATTTACCTGGACCACCAGACATTGCATTATATTTAAAACTGCCTATATTATACTAGTACTGCCTTACAGGTGCACCAAGTTAAATTTTACTAAATTATGTCTAACATTGATACCGAATACAATTTAATTCAGCAAAAAGTACCAGCATGGGCCTGTTGTTTGTAATAATGTGTAATGTAGATATATACAAAATATATAAATATAGACTATATGTTTGAGTGGACATAAACATGAAACTGCCATCTAAGCTGAACAACCCAAAAGTGAAATACAGTAGCAAATCAACTTCAAAACTGTCACCTAAAAATTCAGCAGAAATATGAATACAATTTCTATATTTTCACTAACTCAAAAACCGTAAAAATATGCCTGTTAACTGAATATCATGTTTATAGTTTCTGTAGATCTATATATGTTATGGCTGTGTATATAATAGATTAATATATATTTCCAGACTTGTGTACCCTTGGTTCTCCGTCTGCTCTTGTAAGCATGAAGTATGAGAAGGATCTGGTGCCTCAAGAATCCGATCTCGATCACATGTTTGAATCTTCAGGCGACGACAGCGATGAGTGCGGAGTAAGTAACCTTTTCTTTCTCTTTATTTACTCTATTCACATATTCCATTTATTCTATCCAAGACATTTTTTTCCGTTTCACATTCATCGATGCAAGTAGGTTACATATGGGGGGAAAAAAAGGGTTCTACAGTTTCCCTGCACTAAAATATATGGAATAGAAAAATGTTATGCATAACTCCGACAATTGTGCGATTGATTTCATGAACAGGTTGCTTGCAAAAATATAGTTAACCCAGTATCCATTTGTGTATTAAACTTAGGTGGGGTGAGAAAATCTACATTTTACAACTGTTATGTTTCTGATTTATTTATTTATATTGTTCACTATATTCTCTCGTACTTGTACTGTTGTTAATTGAAGAACCTGATACTGTTAACAACATTATTTGCTATATTCTCTCAAGTAACCTTGTATTGAACAACCTGTTGCTATCATTGAGTATTATTCACTATATTCTTTTGTATATGTAGAATAACAAAAAGTTTCTATTGTAGGGAACAGACTCTGGCTTGTCTGGAAGTAAGACCACAGATGAACTGAAGTGTCCAAAAGTTGGCATCATTGGTAAGTAGTATGCTATCATCGAAACCCATTTCCAACCCCTCCAAAACCCAAATGAAAAAGTTTTGTAATTTTGCGAGTATTAAACAAAATTGAACTGGATCACACATAATTGCATATTCCATTTGCGTGTTGCAAGCCAAAAGTAACATGACCTGCTTCTGCACCAAACTGGGTACAGCTGCTTTGAGTTACATCTAGTTAAAGATAAAGATTGAGGATTTTTGCCCACCTGTAAATGTGGCAAAGTTTTAACTTTATAATTAGGCAGTTTTGTTATCAAAACTTGAAAAATTTATCATTTATTAAAAAAAAAAATTCTGGTTTATATGGATGTGCAATATTTGTTATTTGTTTGTTTTTTAGGTCCATCAGAGTTAACTAGAATGTTTCCAACTCCTCCATCATTAGAAAACAATAAAGAATCCTCTCCAGAAATGGTTGCAGATATTGTCACTGATGATCAGTGCTATAAAGTTGATATTTATCAACTTGGTCGTACAGAAGATAGACAGATTTGCGAGGTAAAAGAGATTCATGGTTATATTATATATTGGTAAATGATATTGCTGGGATGCATGAAGTTTAAAAATTTTTAAATAAGTGCGTATAACAAATAACTGAAATAATTAATTGGAACGAATATCGGCCATATTATAATTTATTAAATATTTCAGATAAAAATCTAAACATTAAAAATTATTTGAAAAACAAGAAAGGGTAGGTGGAAAATGCTTCATAATTATTGTTATATATACCATACTATGTAGCCTAAAATTTGTGAGTATTTATTTTAAAACATTTTCTTGGACTGCCAGCTGGATTTTTACGAGCTTTGGTCGTATTTTGTTTCGCACTATGCTTGAATTCAGACTGTTTTCTGTTAACATCCTTCATATTCATGAACATTATCCAAATAACACAGTTACTTAATGAACTTAATTAATCCATTTTCTCTGTTTACAGCAGGATGTAAATAAGGCTCCAATGTTTGCAAAGTTTGTTGGTGCTGCGAAATATTCGCCGGTCGAGTTACCTAGCAGCCAGTTATCTCCTATACCTCGTTTACCAGAATATAAACCATCATGGCAGTTCCCCATGCCGATCATGGAAAAACCACATTCTCATTCAAGGTAGGCTACACACGTATTCTGTCATTGTTACATGTAGCTCAGTAAGAGTCACAATGAGGTTGTTATCATTGCCTGTATGTATGCACTTTTTTTTTAAGGGCAGACCATTTAGTATGTGCAAATATATTCTAAATTTAGATACTCACCTTTCTTTTCTCTGGATGATCTGCATTTAAAATTTGTTCGGTTGTAGACATAAGTAACTATCAAAAATGCATATACAATAAAACCCCTCTAAACCGAACACACTTGGGACTGAGTAAAATGTTCGGTTTAGAGGGATGTTCGATTTACTGAGGTTTAAATACAGCACATGAGGCTGTTTGGAACTTTGCAATATGTTCGGTTTAGAGGGAATTCCGGTTTACTGAGGGTCCAGTTTAGAGGGGTTTCACTGTATATGTAATTGCTATTTGTGTGGATCAAGGATCTGTTAACTGTACCCTGCCATGTGTCCATCCTCTTCTCTGGCCGAGGATTTTACAAATGTTCTGCCACTCATGGTGTCCCATTTGCACAAATCGTGTAATTCCCAGCTCTCTAAAATCACATGCTTAATGTTTTTGCATGAATGATACATTATATGTTTCAGCATTTTGCTTAGTTTGAAATAAATTTTAAAGTTTTAACTTTGTTCTATTACAGCCATTACATGAACCCAATGTCCATTGATAACATACCAAGTCTGACGTCGCGTATGTCGGGAAGCCTGATTGAGAGTTCTCCGGCGACTTTCAACAATCCAAGTCAGCAGAGAACACCGAGAACTCCACGCACGCCCCTCAGCTACGAACTCCAGTCACCCGCTTCCAATGCTTCCTCTTACTTGAACAAAACCCTCAACTCCATCGACAATCACGGCACGAACAACCAAATTCCTGAGGTTCACAGTCTCATCGTTAACGTGCTTCTCTCCGACTCCATCTTGAATCTGTTTAAGGATCACACATTTGACAGTTGCAATATTTGTGTTTGCCACGGCAACCCGGACATTAAAGGAGCCGATTTCGGACTCTATTTTCCCGATCAAGGTGGATCGTCGGATTGGGCGGACCGCTGCACGTGCGGGTTCAGTGCGGCGATCAATCGTAAATATGGGTACAATTCGGGTCTGTTCTACGAGGACGAGGTGGACATTACTGGAATTCGAGATGCACGCTTCGACCAGCGCAAGCCGAGTTTGTTGGCGACGGACTATGACAAGGAGGAAGGCGGTTCAAAAGACCTCCCTCCTGTAGATATACCTCAGATTATCTTGGAACTCCTTCTTGGACAGTTTACCGTGCCGTATCCATCCACAGTTACCGATAACCGATTGGCACTTCTTAATATGGCAGCGTCTACACAGTTCACAGGCAACATGATCAACATGCTACAGCTCAGAGGTAAAATGTTTATTGAATTTTATTTGAATTGTTTTTTTTTAGGTTTTTTGTAAAGTGTTGTATTCATGTGAAGACTGTGTACCATATATTTTATCGCCCGACTCCGTTTGCTCAACTTGGGTATCCTTTTGTCTTCTGACAGCAACTATTTTGTACAGACCTCTGTCATCAATCTCCATATCCCAGTCTTTATATTGCCAACTGACATGTGTATGTCTTTATTTACTCAGAAATATTGTTCATTTGAGTGGTCAGACTTAAGTCTGTTTTTCACTTTAGATGGCAGTGAGGCAACATACCATGCTCTGGAACAAGGTCGACAGGCCATGGAACACTGCTCGTCCAGCAAACTGGATGACATGTCCATGAAGTACAATTGCCTTCACAAGTGGCCCTACCTGCACGGTGCTAGTTGTATTCCACTCAACTCTCAAGACATTCTGCAGAGACTGAAGTCGCTGAATCCCATCCTACAGGACACGATTCAGAACACGAGAGTGATGAGGTTGTGGGAACACAGCTACAAGGTGCAAGGACCACTAAGTTGGAAGGATTTTCATCAACTTGCTGGCCGAGGTGAGATATAAATTTTTTTATTTTCTTTGATTTGTGGTGGGGAAACGTTCACTCTTTTAACTGTTCAAGTGAACAACATTGTACCCTAATTCAACAAGATTAGAACACTAAATCTGATTGTAAGAGTATTTAAGCATAAATCGAGTAACAAATTTCCACACTATCGCAATGAAACAGACATACACATGCTAAAACAAAACAAAAACATCAACTAAACAAAATTCCCAAATTGTTATATAATTATTATAATACCACATTACAAATCAGTTTTGATTTCCAAATGATGTAATCGCCTGGTATTATTTCACAGTGACATCAGTTTACTACCACAGTCGATCCATTTTTTACTCAAAAGAAGTTTGGCTACTATACATGTATCGGAGGTTTTACCGTAGTAAATTTCCTGTTTTATTTTCTCTGCTAATGGTTTGCCAATAAAACTAAATTTGCAATGGTAAAACCACAGATATCGGAAAACACAGTACAGTTATCCCCTAAATGATATCTGATGGTGAAATACAAAATATGTTTTCTTCATATCTTTGTCTGGAATATAATGTTTGCTGTATAGCACAGAATTGGTGCCACATAGTTCACTTTGTTTTTATTCTGTTTGCAGGTTCTGATCAAAACTGTGAACCTCAGCCCGTCCCGCACTTCTTGGTTGGTCATGACAGGGACTGGCTGTCTGTGTCTCCCTACAGCATCAGATTTTGGGTAAGTTTCCTGGACAAAAATATTATTTATATTAAAGAGATTATGTGTGTGATGTAACACAGTATATAAGTTACTTCATTTGTTACGTTTATGGCATCCAATACCGTATTTTGACACCCATTAACCTGTGTATTTTTTCGTGCTGGAGTGTCGTTAAATTTTATTTCATTCGTTTATGGCATCCAAGAGCCATGGCTAACAGTTTCCACCATTTGCAGAGGTCACAATAAAATTGAATTATTGCATTTAACTAGAATACCTTTTTTTTTTACATGTACAGAAATTTAACCCACATTGTTTTACGTTTTAAGACTGATGAATTTTAATGTGTTTTTTTTTTTTTTGCAGGATAAACAGTTTTTGGAACCCTTTGGTCGACAACGTGATGTGGCCTATGTGGTTGTAGCACCGGACAATGATTTTATCCTCTCCAATGTGATAAGTTTTTTCAAAGAATTAAGTACAGTGTATGAACTGTGTCGGCTTGGACGCCACTGCCCTATTTCAAAAGTGCTACGTGATGGAATTATGAGAGTTGGGAAAAGTGCTGAACAGCGAGTAGCTGTGGAGCAAGTTGATGACTGGTTTAAACAAATAGGTAAAATAGAACATTTATTATAGCAGCATTTGCACTAATATACTAAAGATGGGTCTATCAACAATGCATTTGGGCCAAGAGTTTCTGGAATATTTCATGACAACTTTATTATTGGGACCTGTTTTTGGTTTACAATTGATTGGTCCTGGTACACCTCTAACAATAAAAGTATTTGAACAAACCAGAAACAATTTTGTGGTGAAATATTTGTAAGACTCGTAATATAAAACAAACTGCACATTTTGTATACATTAAAATGTAAATATAAATGTTCTGTATAACGTAGGTGAAAGTAAGTGTGTGTGTGGGTTTTTTTAGTTTACGTAATGACTTATGCCTAATTGAATCTGAATAGAATGTGGAACCCAAAGCTGCACTATCAAAATTTGAATCGTCCCTGAGCCAAAATGATTTTGCTAGCCTTGCAGACAGAAACAGTAAATGGCACCTCCATTACCCAAAATGACATGATTTCATAAATCCCCATAGCTACAAGTTTGTTTTTGCAATAAATCTCCCATTTTACTTCAGGTGAATCTGCCTTTGCAGCCAAATTGAAGTTGTATGCTCAAGTTTGCCGGTACAGATTAGGTGAGTTATATGTGTTACCAGCTTCTATATTAAGAGCTAACACTAATTCAGTGCTAGATATCCTTATAATTCTGAGCCCATGCACAGATGTAAACATTGGGTTGCCTTATACTACAACGCGAGCTATGCCTGCAAGGGGAGATAACTTCCTAAAAATATTCATGATTAGAATTAAACATGTTCTCGGGTGTCTATGTTTATTTTACCTATTCTTATGTACCTTCATGTGGTTGTTTTTGTTTGATCCAGGACCATTTCTTGCCCGGCAAACATTGGACAAAACATTATTTGAGTCACCCCAACAAAAAATGCCATTCAAGACTCCCGAACCAGCCAAGCCTGCCACGCCAGACAACTCTAGTGCTATGCCTGGTGAGGACAACAAAAGTATGTTTGCTTTGTTTAAACTTTGTCAACGCATCCAAATTAATTCAGCCTCTTTTATGATAATTGAGTGCAAATATGTTTGTGTCTACTGTTTTTAATTCATGTATTTTACAGGTGTAAAATACAAAAGATCCTTACTCTCTAATGAAAAATTGTTTTTCGTTTTTTATATCTATAAACTGTGTGCTAAAATTAATCCGTATACAGTAGTGGTGTGGTAAACTCTTTCCAAATGTTTTGTATACACCACAATTAAAAATAACTTAAAAGTTAACATTGTAAAATGGGTAATATTAGTGGTTGTAAATTTTTGCGATTTAGAAAAAGTGATCAACCCAACGATATGTAATTTTTGCGGTGCAAGTGGGGGGGGGGAAATTTCGATAGTAATTATTAGCATGGCTAATTTTCTCGGTTGAATTAGAAACTCAAAAAGTAAAAAATTACAGTATATTAAAATGTTACCACACTGTTTAATTAATTTTTTATGGTTTTCAATATAATGTACTTGCCTACAAAAATAAATCAAGCAGATCTCTTTAATTTTTGTTTCTGTTTAAAATTAATTATTTGTTTATGATTAGATGGTATTCTGCCTGATGGGATTGGTGCTAGCAAAGATGGAACATCTCATGACATAGACGAGGACAGCAACGAATGCCCAGCAGTTGTCGTGTACCTGATCGACCCATTCACATACAACCAAGAGTGGGACGAGCTGAGCCGTTTGGCGATGATAGGGCTTTGTCGCTGCTATCAACAGATGGTTCAGTATCTTCCCGAGCATCTTCAGAATAATATGTGCCTACAGGTTTGCATTTTATTATCCATATGCGAGAGATCACAGTGTAATAACTGTACAATCGTTTGTCTGTCACATTTTTCACAGCTTCAGTGTTGTTTGACGTCACTTATACGATGTGAACATAGACGCAGTTTCAGTCTGCTTAGGCGTATCATAAAATGTTGTTTGTTTCCGGTTACCCGACCGACCCTAATTTGAACCTGCCGACCCTAAATGTTTTT
>JAUTCZ010045198.1:0-12111 GCA_032273805.1 Melanodrymia brightae | reverse complement strand
CCACATGCAGACATTCTACCTATAGACTATGTCTCGCTCCATCCCACCACAGTCAGACATTCTACCTCTAGACTATGTCTCGCTCCATCCCACCACAGGCAGACATTCTACCTCTAACCTATGTCTCGCTCCATCCCACCACAGGCAGACATTCTACCTCTAGACTATGTCTCGCTCCATCCATCCATCCATCCACCTCTTTCTCTATATATTTCTATGGCATTAAGCATCATGTGTTTGGGGAATACTAACTTGAAATTCAATAGAGCAAATTTGTAAAATATTGCAATTAAGCAAATAGGATCCATCAATACTTATTGGCAAAAGTCAACTCATAATGCATCCATTTTCGCATTTCTAGAGTGCACCTATACGTCAAGTGCAGGTTACTAAGTGTAAAAATTGTTCTGTGACTGGCATCCCATACATAGATGTGGTGGCGGACTCTAAGTTGTGCACAGGGTTGAATAGAAGCCAGGCGGACGGCCGCTCTCCCTATTATTGCTACTATTGTCAGCTCGGGGAAGTTCGAACTAGAAGACCTCTGGGTTTTCTACAAGCGACGGGCGGTCGTGGGTCATCTCAATTCATCAACATCGATTCACTGGATCGCAATTTTGCTCCACTTATCCGCTTATCAATGTATTCCGTCTTTAAATCTATCCATACTCCGTGTTGTATATCAATAGTCCGTTTTTTCTCTCCATAGAACGTGTCATACAATCGAAAAACAGGTTGATGGTCATCTTGATTTTATTATATTCTTGTGAGGGAAGTAATATTTATATAATGTATTAGCTATAGTTATTTGAACACTTATTATACTTTATTTAACAGTGAGGGGCGTTGACATAATCACTTAATACTACTAATAATAATAATAGCTGTAGTATTAAAAATAATAATAAATAACAATAGTTATGCATTATTCGCCGTAAACATACAAGTCATAAGCATTAAAACATATAATTATATGCATTATATACATATATTTCATAACATGAATATATTCGAGAATAATATAGAATCACACATAAAATACGCCATGCACCAGGTTAACTAACTATCTTTTCTCTGAGTTGTTGCTGCTAATGAACATTTACACTGTTTTGTTATAAGTTTTACTAATGGATAGTAATTGTACCCAATTTAAATGAAGATAGTATAAAAATAAATATTTATAGTAACTGCCTTTCAGACTAGTATTTATAACAAGGTCAAACCAAGATGAAAAGAAACTCATATTCTAGTATAGCCTGTTAGTTGATTAATACGCATTGTATGTGTAGTTTGTACACACATTTACATAATAACAGTTTATTTTAAGATAAATAGATTTCTCAAAACAGAAAGAGAGATAGGTTGGTGGTTACTAGGCAACACAAATAAATACACTACAGAATGCTTCTGGAGATAAATCACATAGTAGGAATCAATAATGATAAAAGCATGTATTATAATAGCTGTATATTACGATCAATGTGATACAGTCTTAGAATGTTTCTTCGCTCCCCTAGAGCAGTGACAATAAACACATGATTATATAGACACGGTCTCAGAAGCAACCTCCTGTCGCCAAATAGACTACTCTTACCGATAAATACAACACACTTTTACTCTTACCGATTATCAAGAAGGGATCATTTATTTGAAATTTTCCCCTGACAGGGTAGTCTTTGACGTATAGGTCATGGACCACTGATTGGAATAGAAAATGACCCACTGAAGAGGATCGATCGTTCGACCTCACACTCCCCACGAGGACGCTCTTGTGGGTAGAGTGTATGCACACAACCAAGTCTCTTGTCCTGTGTGGGAAGCTCTCAGCTGTAGCTGAATGAGAACATCATCTTATCACAGGTCCGACATAATCCCCACACTAGAGATTGGTCACACGTTACACCCTCTACACCCTGACCTCCAGGCATCTGTCCTCTGTGTCCTGTCTCTCTCTACAAGTCGCTAACTCAATTTCCATGCCAAATGAAACATTGACATTGTTTGCTGTATTTCCATGACAGCTGCAATCCAGTTAGACATCAATATGCACTTCAGTGCTGACTGGCAACTTAATTCTATGTAGTAAAATGGCTCAAAATAATTTCGTTATCCATGTATAGCATTTATTATATATTTCCAGTTCTGAGAATAACAATCAAACATGCCATAGCAATTGATACGTTGATACGTGTACATAGTTAAATATAGCTGGTTGTATTTGGATCGTGACAATCATTCGAACATCTACATACTAGCTATATTTCCATTCCAACAGAGACAAACACAAAACTATACGTCTGATGTATAGCACCGATAAAATTTGGCGAAAAATTGCTGGACCCTAAGTGGACATAGTAATAATACCGTGTAGTAAGTTAATTTAATTAGTAGTATATCAACTACTTGTTAGTATGTCAAATGGGAAATAAAATAGGTAAAAAAAAACAAACATTTTAGTGGCCTTGTCCACGACATCACGGAAAACATGAAATACAAAAGTTGTTTGTCTCACAATGCTCTATACATAAATTCACAATCAAATGTTAAAATCCCCCAATTTTCATTTTTTTTTAAATTTCGCATGTTAACAGTTATACATACATAACACTACACCTCTGGGTTTTTTGGGTAAATTTACAATATTTTTTTAACTCGTAATTCAAGATTCTCGCTTCGCTGATATTACAGTATAGAAAACAGCTAATTGTACTGTACGAGCTTCTTAGATGATTATATTTGACACGACAGAGTATAATAGCCAGCAAAGATTATGGCAAACAACATCAACGCTATCGTTATGCTGGAGCGTATAGACATACAAATGTACACGACATGCGGGAACGGGTACATGTTATACAGATGTACATTGTGTCTATTTATAATTATGTTTGTTGCTTTTATTGACAACATACACCTGTGTTTACATGAATGTGAAACGTTTTAGGGTCTAGATTCACACCCAGACGAATTAACCTGCAGTACAAATAATTATTATGCTGTCATGAACTTAGAGTGTATATTTAAGCTCAGACTAACATTCTGTAGTGCGAATGACGTTATCATGGAGTTATCTAGATTTAGATTCAAATATTCTGAAGTGTGAATGATGTCATGGAGTTAAAGTCTAGATTCAGATTCAAACTAATAACCTGCAGTATGATTGATGCTGTCATAAAGTAGAGTCTAGATTCAGATTCAAGCAATTAAAGGTAAACCTGAAGTGCGAATGGTGTCATGAGATTAAAGCATATAAATTCAGATTCAAACTAATAACTTGCAGTATAAATGTTGTTGTCATGGAGTTAGATTCTAGATTCTAAGTTGGAGTCTGTGATTATAATTTATATATGATATTCACAGTTCCTGCCATGCGACGTTTCAGTTCGCTGCCATTCATGACAGTCACATGCAAATATGCTTTGTTACCCTCTCATATTGCGGGCAGCACAGTACAGGTAGTACGCTTGGACGTCGTGTCACCGCTAAATAAAACAATAAAGTTTCCCTACGCTGGAACATTTCAATATGGGTACTTTAGAGCTGACGTTTTCACGATGGCGAACAGCGGGGATCACGTGGTTATGATATCCAGCATCTCTTTGAAGTGACTTCGGCCTTGCTCATTCTAAGCTCTAAACTACAATAACATTGAGGATAAACAGATTTACTGCTTATAAAAATGCAGTTCTGCTTGGGACTGTACGCTGTCATCGGCAACACCACGAGAGACACGCTGGTCATCACGGGTGTCCATCTGAATTGCAGGATGTCAGCCGAGTTTATTGGGGGACAACCCAGCATCTCACGTAGCGGTGCGGAACTAATGGGATGTGACATCAGAAGATCAATAAAAGTAATGAATATTTTTTTTAAATGGAGAAGGGTGTTGGCATCGCCATATTAACATAATAGCGGGCATCATGCAGTCAGAAACTGCGCTCCAAACAGGCGTGCATGATGACAATACTTCCAAAAGACCACGTCAATTTAATGTCTATGTCTACGTATTTTCCATGTAACCACTAAGACCCTGTTTATCACAGTTTCACTGCATGCAGTGTGAGAAAGAAGGCGAATCAGAATGTTCTCTGGTAGCTGCAGTAGGTCGCAACTGTCAATGGAAATGTTCTGAAATCACTTCTGTGTGACAGAACAACAACTGTTTATCTATTGCTAAAGAGGTTGTTAGAAAAAAACATCTCTTCATATTCATGCCAAAAGCCACATTATATCCGAGATTTGAACTCACAAAAGCGCTGACATGTATGACAGGAAAAACGTTTCTTGATGCGCATCTATACACGTAGTGTAAGCGTTGTGTTTGTCAATGTCAGAACGATGCCCACATTATAATAATGGTTGTTATTTGAGGCTATGTCATGCAGAGGGAACTGTCGAATACTTTTCATGTAAGAGCGCAAACGTTTAACCATATAATTATCTGTGTTCACAATAAATTACCAGACGTCATGCACAGTTATTTGCAGTTGATTCATATAATCCCCCTTGACAATATTGCGTATGCACTTGACCCATCAAGCATAAAATTTAGTCACTTTTTGGGCTATTTTTATCATAGCTTCTACAGCATCTATATTCCCTCACCCTTTTATTCTCGATATTTGCGGCCATACTGAAACAAGGTGGATTGTAGGATTCTGCAATGGTATTACTATAGCTTTATATATTGAGATATTCACAGGTGTTGATATTATGTAATTTTTTGTTATATTTATCTTCTCGTGTATACATGTATCATTGAGCTTAAAGCAATAAATAAATACATCGGATTGAATAGAATTGCAAATGTTCGTGTGTGAAATAGCAGTGTTGGTGAGTCATTGATTCTGAAGTGTGCGTGTTACTCTATCGGAGTATTACTTGAATCAATTCTCATCTTCGTGTGTGCCCAATTTAGAAACGTTTTTTCTTTGTTTCTATGGATTCCATTCTTGATTCGAATGCTACTGTCCAGTGTTCAATACGAGAGTCTTTATTTCTTGTACGGAGACAGAGATAAGTATTATTCTCATTCCGTGATGTCCCAGTGGTTGATCAAGAAGATCATTCTTTCAAATTAATAGAATTCCTATTTCCTCCACAATTCTTGTGGTTCGTTTTTATTTGAGCCTGTGTTGACTTGCGCGTTTTTTCTGGTGCATTCATATGTTAAATTACATCTGTCTTGGTAGCCATCAATGGTTTGTAGTAATGTTTTGGCATAAACGTTACATTAAACGATCTGTGAGAGACTTTTCCTTTTATGCACTGGATTATTTCAAGTTTAATGTTCTCCAGCCGTACAACACAATATACGGTAATAAAACAGAGAATTGGATATGCCTAAAGATATATGGACTTTTCCCAATGGAATAAACGAACTGGGATTTTTTTGTTTTCGTATTTATTGTAGTTAAAGATTCGGTGACTATTTCTCGAGGTCTGCCACTCAACTCAAATACAGCAGCGGTCCTAGCTATGTCCTGTGCGTGGTGGCAGTATTAATACCATAGAGCGTTCGTTTTAATTGTATTTCATGCGCTGTACCTCTGGCATAAATTATATGACAACAAGTATACACTTATGTAAAACTATTTCCTCAGAAATAATATTCCGGTATAGCCTGGTGTCATCACTGCTTTGACTGGTTCGTTAGTTCACATCATACCGACTTTGTCTGAATATCTCTTCTACTCTGCCTTGTGCAGAGATACGAATTGGCTTGTTACCAAGTTTGACATTTAGATAACTAACTTTCAAATAAGTATCCAATACATGTACTTGTTACATTAGTGTATGTTGTAGTAGATCTACATGATACAGTAATACTACTAACGATTGGTATGTAACTATTTAGTACATAAATTCTCAGACATCGTTAGCGATCAATGAAAGCTCTGGGCACGAGGACCGGTGGGTCATCACATGCGATGCTAGAAAAGAAAAGTCACATAATTATTACACATACTATTAAGTATTTAGACATTGTAAATATTGTACATCAAGAACGTTGCTCCAAAAATCGGACCTTGGTGAACACATGTTTTACCTGTAATAAAATAGAAGAATCCTGAACGTGTATTATGTATATTAATATTGATACAACCTGCCTTTGATGCTGTCGTTGAACTACCAAAGTATACGCCAAACACTCAAATATATGTTAAAATTGGTTATACCATTATTATATAGTCGGGAGTTTTTAATAATTTAACGAAATATTACTCTGATTCCCTTACCTACATGTTAAGTATTATAAGCCGTAAGAAGGAAAACGTAGACTTTGTATTAATAAATCAGGCATTTATAATATAACCGTTTACGTTTCAAATTCCGACTAGCTTATAATATTATAAACATTCATCACAGTATATCGTTCAATGTCAAACTCTGATTATGTTAACCAACTTGATGAAAAGGTTCATGTTGACCATCTTGGTCGCTTACTGACAGCCATAAGCTGACCGTAATGATGGGTTACTTGTCCACGTAAAACTCGCTCAACTCGTTCAATGGCAGGCAACTCTAGATCGGTGTCTCTTGATCCTCTCTGAATCGGCAGGCATTACGCCAATGTCGTAATGTTTTATTGTTTGACGATAGCAGGGCCAGCCTTTAAACTGGGATCGCCAGAAGGCCGTACGGAGGCTTACCACGCAAGACACCAAGTCTGGCCGCCAAATCATCACAAACTGTCATGCTCAATCATATTGCAACCGAAACCATCATTTGCCCAATTTCTTGTCACGTTGATCGTTCAGGTTAGCTAGATTCAAAGCTATGCTCGACAAGTCATTACATTGCAGACGAATAACAATATCTATTACATAATTATTTAAATCAAACTATCAAATATATGTTTTAAAAGGTTGAAGTTAATGTGGTATTTAGAATATTTGACAAAATATAATTACGTTTGAGAAATGGATCATGGACTAGCAAAACGACATGAGTTACCATATTATTGTGAATTATATAATTACATAGTACATGTAGTAGGATACTGGTCGGTGTACGTGGTGTACACCTACCCATTGAGACTTGCGAAGCACTCACTACCGTTGGAGCCTGTACTGCAATTAAAACTCACATCGCCTCGAGCTGGCTTCGAACCCAGCACCTACCAGTCTTGAGCTCGGTGGTGTAACTAACTACTACACCACGGAAACCGGTTGTAATTATTAGTACATACTATAATTATTAGAGATATTTACTACAGAACTTGGCTTCCTCCTTCCGTCACGGTGACTTGTTGCTGTCCCGAGCGCGGTCTGGTCAGGATGAATAGACCCGGGCAGTTCATTACTGTCAGCTGACATCCAATCCACGCTAACAACACCTTTCAATAATTAGTCGAGTTTACCCACCCATATTGATATCACCAGGTGGAATAGCTGCGTCGCATCCATTCGCTATTGGTGACAGTTAATCAGAATTAATCGCGCCCACGTCCATTGCACCTGACCTCGACGCTTGTTTTATCACTGGCTTGCCACTGTCACGTTTCTGGTGTATCAAGTATATAATTAGTTTAACTTCAAACAAGGCCATATATGCTTACTAGATTTATTGAGGACATTTGTCGACAAGTTGTTTGAAATATAAATGTAAGCAATAAAACCATTCATATAGCCAAATGCGTATATCTGCACAAGACAGATTGGCAACAAGGTTTTTTTTATATACAATTACATGTTCCCACCTAGATGATAGCACATGCCACAATCTTTAATATACTAGCCGTAGACAACTGACTGGAACGAGACAAACACAACGGGTCCACTCAGCTAGATGTTATTTCTTTTTTGTTTTCCATCTTCCGTAACTCTATATTGAGTGGCTTTTAAAATACTGATGTTAATGTATTATTTTAGAAATGTATGTATATATTATTGTATTTTAAAAGGTGAGACGTTAATACAATATTGAATTGAATTGAATACTATATGTAATACATTGTCATGATTAAAGAGAATCACTCACCATTTTAACGCGAAAAACGGGATCACGTGACGAAGACATGAAGCTACACTGTAGTTACACGCAAATGAATTATCGTATATAAAACCGAAGCCAAAACACTGTCCTTGATTATCTACGTTATTGCATACATTTATTATATTACTATAAACATCAACAGAAATTGCTCGGTCTACGACGTACGAATTGATCGTCAAAAGACGCACCTGGGTAGTTGCGCGAAACGTCGTAATTTTTAGTCTTTAATATAAATAACCAACTGTTTGTTTAACGTCATTACATAATTGTGTCTTCATTGTATTGCTGCACCTTGCACTCATAACTATGCATGTCAAACATGGAAAACCGAACTGGATATAAGGCCTAGTTAGTTAATTTCTAGAAGGAATTTACTATAAAGTTAATTTGTATTACAGTAAAAGGAAGTGATTTAGTTCATTTCAAGAAGGATCCGAGTACAGTTAGTTGACACAGTTGGTTTAATTTATTAAAAAGGAACTTAATACAGTTTATTGTTTCATACTGTCTTGGCAAGAGGTACACTGACTGAGTAAAGTATAGTGAAAGTAAGTAAATGAATACTGTTTTGTCATCATACACAACTGGAAATATAGAAAACGCAACAAATGTAATTGAAATAAGTAAAGTTGTAATAATTACGTATTTAGAAGCGTGGTGTTTCAACTATCTAGTCACTGTTTGTTATTTACAGACCAATATAGTACAAGAACCATCTTCAATCAAGGTTCACAAGGCACTGAAGAACCCGGTGGAAATCCAGGGAATGTTTAACGCGCACGTGAGTGTAGAATAACATCCTAGGCGTCAGCTAGTCTATATCTGGTGTGAAAGGAACGCAATTCCGCTAATATTGTAACAAAATGGTCTAAATAAGAACTATTAAGCAGTACGGAATGAAACAGATAAAGAGAAATTACCTACAAGTCCTAGCGTAAATTTATAAAAAACATTCAATAAAACTATCTGATTTATGCAAGTTTGTTGATGGATTAAGAATCCTATCTGAGTTTATTTGCTAAACAATCAAGGTCAGAAACATATTCCAGCAGTAGCATTGGTGAAGAACACGCTTATTGGTGGAATATTCTCCAGAACATAATTTCTGGAAAGCATTGTTTCCTGGCATCATTGCCTCTATTGAAATAACTTGTTCTGCAATGTATAAAGACAACAAAGCGCTCCATTGACTTGTCTCTAACAGCATCTACATGTACAATGTGCACTAGCTCCTCAAATGCTTCAGTTAACTCTGGATAGACAAATCTGCAAATTATAACACTTTGCCACAGCATGTAAGAGTGTGGAACATTGAAAGGGTTGTAGATTTCCTTGGGCCGACGGTTTCAGCTATTTCGTAAATAGCTACGAACCTAAAATTTACACCAATAACAAAAGTATGGTCACCCTTTTACAAATATAGGACAATGTAATGTATGCAACTGATGGACATACTATACAAACAAGAATTGGCAAGACTGGTGCATGCTTACACAAGGAAACTGACGTGCATGTATTTTTTGCACGTAACACAAGCTGTTAAGAATAGATACAAGAAACTGTTGGTGTGTACAATTGATACTTATGTCGTGCTGGTTGCATTGGCGATAATAAACAACACAAAATCCAATAAAATGTTGGTAGCATTTGGTAATGGTGGAAATGTCAAGTTGATAATGATCCATGTACTAGCTTGCCGTGAGCCCAAGGACGTCTGAAACCCTTCCAATGTGCCATGCTCTTACATGTACATGCTTTAACAATGTGTTGTAATTTGCAGATACGAAATAGAACCTGTCTATCCCGAGGTGATAGTCTCATTTGAAGAGATGGTACACGTGGCAGATGGTCATGTTAGTAGTGACAAATCGATGGTAATGATAGAGCGTTTTGTTCACATCATGTATTACAGAATAAGACTCGACCTCACGCAGATTTGTGTTCTGGAGAACATTTCACCAACGCAATCAACATTGGAATACCACACAAAGGGATCTGCTGGCAAAGGAGGGAAGCAAAACATGTCAGCCCTTCTCATATCTCTTACACAAAGAAACCAGGACTGATCCGCAATAGGCAAAACTCCACCTATTTCAGTGCCAAGAGATGTTTAATGCCCCTTTGTTGAAATTGATGATATTGAAATTGAGATTTGGTGTGTTTGTTTTTAGAATCGTGATTCTGTCGCACTTATCAAGTTCATGGCTTTTCTAGAACAACAGGTAAGTCCTGGAATAAATATTCAAAATCTTTAGAGTAGTTCAGAGAATTATAGGTGTCAATTCTGGCTTCAGCGTGTAGTTTTTTGTTGTTGTGACAGTTAAAGCCCATACAACTTGGTTAAGCACAAACTGGAAATATAGCAAGGTAAACTTATGTTAAACCAAAGAACACCCTAAGGAATAGAACAAGCTAAACTTAATATGTTAAACCAAAGAACAAGAAACAGAGCATACTAAATTCATATAAACCAAATGACACTGAAGACATAAAGCTGGATAAACGTATGTAAACCAAGAACACTTCATAAATAGAGGTTAAATGTATATTAAAGAAAAGAACATTTCAGAAATGGAGTAGCATAGGTTAAATGAGATAAACTAAAGAAATTGGACGTCTATCTTCACTTGTAAAGAAATCTATTATATAAACATCATATGTTTTGCACATCTAATTTACACTAAAACTATGTTAGTATTAATTATAGTATATTATAAATGGTAGGTTAAACAAGGAGTCTACTGGAGCGAGATGTCGGCAGCTGCCAAACTGAAAGAATATAGAAAGTAAGAACAACATTTTGACATGATAAACATTCAGAATACAAACATGTTATTTAATATGATGTGCACAAGACATTACCAATGTTTTATTTGAGTATGTATGTACTTTTGTCAATATGAAAGTAATACTAGTAATTCAAGCTACATTTATGAACTTTTTATAAATGACGCTTTACTCGACGAGGAAACACGTTAAACATATAATCCGTCGCATTGTACCGACACGAAATTATAATATAAAGTCAGTAGTTAAGACTGCAATCGTTTTTAACAGTTACCGCATAATTAGTATTTTAATGAAATAAGTTAAAAAACAAAACAAATATTTGAAACCAAAAATGATATGTCTGTACAGTGTGTATTTGATTTACTATTGACCGTTGACACGACGGCGTTACTTGACGTTTTGTCACCAACAGGGCGGAGCAGCATAACAGAGGCCTCAGTTTCGACACCATCTCGGCGTCTGGATCTAACGGCGCCATCATCCACTATTCTCCATCAGAGAAGACGAACAAACAGATCACTACACGAGACATGTACCTTCTGGACTCCGGCGGACAGTATCTGTGCGTTTTAATTCTCTTTTACAACACATGGTTATCTGCTAATTAAATGACTTGTATTGCGTGTGACGTCAATCATTAATTTCATCGCTCCCTTATATAGGATTATCTGCTGGGTAAGTGTTAGTAAATGTGTCTAGCCAATTACGACCCAAGCACGTCTGTCATGATCACACAGTCGAACTGCCTCGACTGCCTGTCTGTCCAGATCAGAAGTTAGTGTTAGTGTGATAGAAGAAACCCGCTACTCCTATTTGCTAAGTAGAAAGGGATCTTTTATATGCACTTTCCCACTGACACGACTGTACATACCACGGCAGTTGTGGAGACTGGTCGATGTAAGTGGTAGTACACCTACCCGTTGAGCCTCGCGGAGCTCGCACTCTGAGTTGGAGTCGATACTGGTATTAAAAATCCCATATGTCATAAATGGGCCGATTGTTTGTTTGGCAAAGGTGGACATTAAACAGCAAAAATTAAGTATGTTTATTCCTTTGCAGTGATGGAACGACTGACGTCACTAGAACATTTCACTTTGGAAATCCATCTCAGTATGAAAAGGTAATTACTCTTTAAACATGTTTTGTCGCTCAGATTATTACCCCAGGGTCATTCCACGTCAGATCATCAAGGCCATGTAACCCACCATCTCAGATTTTCCTGTCAATCTGTTCCAAAGATATGGCCGTTTGAAGTTTGCCACTTTCTGGTTAAATTTTGCAGCCACGCCCACTTATATTTTGTCTATGGTCATGTCTAAAAGC
>JAUTCZ010045187.1:0-12114 GCA_032273805.1 Melanodrymia brightae | reverse complement strand
TTTTTCTGTCTAACGCGTTATTTTTTCCCAATTTTCCAAAAAGGGACCCTAGAAAAATGGTCTAGATTATACCCTGTCATTACAACTCAAGTATGGATGTACAGTGAAACCCCTCTAAACTGAACACACTTGGGACCGAGTAAAATGTTTGGTTTAGAGGGGTGTTTGGTTTACTGAGGTTTAAATAAAGCACATCAGGCTGTTTGGGACTTTGAAATATGTTCGTTTTAGAGGGAATTCCGGCTTACTGAGGGTCCGGTTTAGAGGAGTTTCACTGTATTTTCTTTCCCTTCACAATGGGCACACGCATTTTTCATAAGTTTTTAATATTAAACTAGGTGTGGATCCAGGGTGGGGGCTGGTTTAGGGCATCGAAACCTACTTGCTTGGAAAGATTTGTTTAAGTGAGGCAACTTTATCGGTACTCGAAGTATTGTGACTCCTGCCCACTCCTGCTTATATTCCTGGATCCACCCGCGCCTGTTTACATGGTCTTATCAGAACTGAATGCCAAAAATAATTGTTTATATGTTTTGTAGTTGAGAAACGTTTAATCTATTTGTGATTAGATATATTTCAATTTGGTCATCATTTGAAGGTGTCAAGAGTTTTTACTTATTTTTAAATTAAGCAGAAAATAAGTGCAATCTCAATCTTAGATTATGCTAATGTTAAAGTTAACAAAATGCCATGGCAACGTTCATGTTTGTAGCTGAATTAGTTTATGTAATGGGAGATATTCCTGACTTCCCAATAATAGATATAGAGTGGCCTCCCCCTTAGGACCAATAGAGGGCTACAAAGCGTTGTAGGTCAGGTAGCGAATTTGTATAGTGAATTACAGTATCGGAGAGTGGAAGTTGGAAGTTAAGCGAGCTGAAGGCAGAGTTGAAAAATAGAGGTGCTAGGCTATCTGGGCGAAAACATGTGGGCCACAACAACACGATGGCATCGCTATGTTTTAACTGAACGTCTTGTTCCCTTTCCTGCCGATAAGCCTAACTACGCAACACTGAAAACAGACGACGAGACACACGACCTTCATCATAAGCGCCACCTATTTGCTTTTTGCTAAGGGCAGATAATTGAGGAATGTAACCTATTGCAAAACACATTTGTGCCAGGGGCGAATATAGGAATTTGAAAAAGGTGGAAAATGTTTAGGAATTTGAAAAAGGGGTTATAGAGGAATCTGAAAAAGGGGTACAAAATATTTAGGAATTTTAAAAAGGGGGTAAGAAAATGTTCAGGAATTTAAAAAATGGTGATCAAATTTGAAAAAAGAACAAATTGTCTGTCATGTCACAATTCAAGGTTACAAGATAAAACAGTTCAATGATTATTAAAGAGTTCTCTTTAAAGGGAGATAACTAAATCCTACACCATTTCAATAGTCATCGCAATAATTATACTTGTTCACTTTTGGTGAAAAGTTCATTTTAAAGGGGAGATAACCTGAGTCAGCTCAATGCACCACAGTGCATATCGACATAAATTCAAATCGCAAACAGGAACATCACACCATTCTCGGATTGCCACCCAGTGGGTGGCATAAGATCGGGCCAGGCCCACAGAGCACCCATTTACCTTATCAAACATTTTAATAAGTGACTTTGTTATCAATGTTAATTTACCTACCTATCAATCATGTTTATCTGACTGGGCAATCAGACATTAAACCTGGGATCCAGCCAAGCCTAATCACTAGACTCTTGACAATGAATTAACATTTTTCATTTGGCCGAGAGAAAAAATGTCTATGTCTGTAACTGATCCGACTTCTGTTTGAAGAAAACAGCCAACAATAAACAAGGCAACTGTTGAGTGGTCGGTTTTCTTACACTTTAATTTCCTTCCACATGCTGCTAAGCTATTCTCATCTTTAAACATCTTGCATACATTTTGATTTTAAATACGATTTAAAATGAAGTGTTAAACACTGAAACCAAACAATAGGTTTAATTTTTTTAATTAAAAGAAGTATTTTTTTCAGCGTCGATGCAAGGGATCTTTTATTTACACTTTTCTACAGCCACACCTTTGTACAGGGACAAATCCCAGAGGGGAGGAGGCCTCAGGATAACATTCAGAATTTCAAAAAATTGTTACCTAAAAATAAATTTTGTTTTAAATATAAAATAATTTGTTTTTAAATGTAAAACAAAAGTAAATCTCAATACCCAAGAATAACAGCAAAGGATCCTGCCCCCTCAACCCCCAAATTTTGAAAATGTAACAACCATAAACAAAATCTTCAAAAAACCCTGCCCTGGTGCTGTATTAAGACGAAAAAACCTGCCCTGGTGCTGTATTAAGATGAAAAAACCTGCCCTGGTGCTGTATTAAGACGAAAAAACCTGCCCTGGTGCTGTATTAAGACGAAAAAAAACCTGCACTAGTTCTGTATTAAGACGAAAAAACCTGCACTAGTTCTGTATTAAGACGAAAAAACCTGCACTAGTTCTGTATTAAGATGAAAAAAACCTGCACTAGTGTATTAAGAGGAGCAAGTTTGTTTCGGAAGTGTGATGAGTTAGCAACAAAGCCCATTCAACATGACTGGTTGCTTCTGTCTCGCAAACATACCACCCCTTATCAGTGTGGGCTATTTACCATTTCTAATGAATCAGCTATGTATACAGCATATCGGGTTCGGCATACCACTGTAAAAACTATCAGCATACGTCAGCCAGTGTTAGCTTCAAAAGCATACCAGCACATTTATCAGTCATTTGTGAATTACAGAAATGAACACAGTCAGGAAAAATTAAATTAACTGAGTAGCGAGATCTTTTGAGACACGAAATACAGTCATCTAGTTATTAAAAGCAATAACACTTTTAATCAGATGGACAGAGTTCTCTTGGCTGTCTAGAATTGCAAACATTGTTCGGTCGCCCGGTTCTATTTATAAAGTCATTCCTTTGTCTAGGGGCTTCTTCAGAATTAACAGAATATCTAATTAAGGTTTAATATCGAGACCTTTAATTAATGTCATTTAGTTAATTGCAGGCCATAGAGGAGCAAAGTTGTATGCACATTGATTATCGGGTAGTAAGAGGACGAAGCAGGGTAATTATCAGCCACACACATAATCCATAAACTAGCTGCCTAGCTCATATTTAGGCCAACACAATTAACTATTTTCATTAACCGGCAGCAGTTTAGTGATAGGAATAATAAAAGGAGCAGAAAACAATGCTAACTAATCCCACACCCGACTAACCCCACTAACGATAAAACTACTAATTAAAGATCTTAGAGTCGGGAAATTAATCAGGATTATACGACTGATTAGTGAGATTGTGTTATACTGGTTAAAAGTTCCACATCCGTCAACCTTGGAATAGATAAAGTTTGTTTGTTTAACGACACCACTGGAACACATTGATTATTAATCAGCGGTTATTGGATATCAGAGGAAACATGATAGCACACACCACAGCCTTTGATGGACCAGTCGTGGATCACTGGTTGTCAACCGTGAACCCTAATTTTGAATTTGTGTGACAAAAACTATGATATAGAAATAGCCACTCGATCTAGGTCCGTAACATTTTCAAAAAAATAATTGGTACATATTCAGAAAACTTCATACCAAATTGAAGAAAAATATTATGTTTAATTTATTTTGTATCCAACATTTTAAAGACAATTTCAATTGTTTTACATAGAAATGTGTACCTTTATAACAATTTCACATTGTGTCTGTTAACGCTTCAGCACAATTAATTTCCTTATTTATGTTTATATTTGTACAATGATTGAGAATTTACAAGATTTTTTGAGTGTGTTGATTGCTCAATACTTGAATAAGTGGCAGGTTTTGTAGCCACAATAACGACAATACACATTGATTATTAGTTTTATACTCGGGAACACTTCAGTTGATTACAAATCATGAAAAACGTACTGTGAAGTTTTTTTAAAAGATGGATAGGAATTTGTTTATTGTTCAATTGTCTCAGACACTCAGGAGAAAAATCTCTTCCTCGGCAAGCTAAAAAGTGGAATGATGAAACACGAGGAAATTCTGGTGTGATATTGACGGTTGACAGGTCTGGTTATAAAACAGGTTAACAAAAAAACACTGTAGATGTAAAGAAGGAGTAAATTTAGACATGTTCAAAGAATTACGATAAAATTTTAGATGGGATGTCCTCACACATCTCAGTCAAAGCAGTGATGATAGCAGGTGTTCATGAAAGGTGAGCATATCCTGAGCAAACAGTGGTCCCCATTGTAAAGATAGCCATTCTGTTTGCTGTTTTAATAGAAACGATGAAATAGTTTGCAACAGGTCATAGTAAGGTATTGCATCAGACATCATTTGTGTCAATGATGCATCATATCGTGAAATAGCCTCTGAATGTCTACCATTGAACTTTTTGAAAGCTTTCACCAATCTATGGATGGTATAACTCTGATGAAACAACTTCTGAGCCAGAAGAATATGGTGTTGCTTAAAATCGATATAATTATAAACATGCCCTAAATTATCTCAGAAGTTGTGATATGTACACACCATATGCTGGAGCAGATGGAATATTGCTCGACAAAGGGAAATTGACTATTGGAAAGTTAAAAGCATCAGTTATATTGTCTAGCTTTGTGTAGAGACCTGTCATTTTGAATCTCAATGCAAAGATCAATGTATGAAACAAAGGTTACCATTATAACAGGTCTAAAATTAACTGTATGGTATATGTCAATCGACAAGGATATCATAGAAAATTATTAGAATTAAAAATATTTTGGGTTAATTATTGATTTATTTATTTAACGAAGTAGTTGTGTTAACATAAAATACTAATAAAACTAGGCATAAGTAGCAACATAGTATTGCCATAACAAGCAACATCAAACATCAATCGGGAACCAGTAAGTCGTTAATTAAATGAAACCAATTAACTGTTGTCCTGTGGTGCACGGAGGTTTTTATGTTGATTAATGGCATCTAATTGATTTCTATTGTCTGGGATGGGTCACAAACTACGCACTTCATATTAGCAACATGTTTTATTTTATCACGACTTATCAGTATGACATAGACTTGTTCTCGGCTTATTAAACTTAATTCAATTCATGCAGGCGTTAAAATATTATTTCTCTTCCGTGTCCATTTAATATTCTTCGAGAACATTTACACAGCCTGTTCTGGAATCCCTGGACTTTATATCAATAAACTATTCCATTACACCAACCCCCTACCCACCAACCCCCAAAACAAAAAAAGTTAAGGCAGACACTAATTAGAATGCGTACAGTCTAATATTCACCTGGTGACTGTCCGAGCAGGAAGAACCAGTTTACCCTGCCTACCTGTGCCTCTCGCTATCTTCAGAATTATATCAAATGACAAGCGCAAACACCCCAATTTGTAGAAAAGCAAACACGCCAAGTAAACATATACCCAAATAAATGTGCTATATTTCCACCACGGATGGAGGTGAAAATGAGAAGCATTGTTAAAAAGCATGCAACTCTTATTCATCTGGCGACAGTTCATACACAACTAGAAAGACGATCTTCACTTTTCTGTGTTCCGTGCTTTTAATACAATGTCACTGAAATACCGACCGTTAGTATTAGTATTAGTAAAGTTGAGTTGATTTTAATTACAATGTAGGGTGGTTTACAGTAGAGACACATTTTTAGTTTTGCAGTATCAGTAAAGAAAAATTGTGAATAATATAAATATTTTAAAATATTTATATGAGGTAATCAAAGGAGGGCGTAATTATTTTCAATGGAGATATTTAAATAGATATTACAGATTCAAGTATCTCTAAATTCTGGGATACATGTCTGTTAGGGTTCGGTTAAAGTTCACATTTTAACTGTTGTACAAAGAGTACCGATACTACTTTTCCAGAGGCTTCCCTCCCCTGCCCCACTATCTCCCCCCTCTATCAAATGGTGTTGATTTCACAATGATGTCATCAACTGGTGATGTAGCTTGTTTAAAAACTAAAGAAACAATATCTGTATAATTTATAATAGGGAAGTTCCCTGCTGTGCTGTGTTTTTAAATTTGGCTACATAACGTACACACCATTGTTAATACAATGCAAACTTTATTGGATCGCCAATAACAATTTAATTTGCGACAGTATAACCCTGCTGTGTTTTTAAATTTGGCTACATAACGTACACACCATGGTTTATACAATGCAAATTTTATTGGCTCTGCAAAAGCATCGGCAATAAAAAATTAATTTGAGACGATATAACCACCAATATACCACGATACGTAGCCAAATGCAAGATGACTTTGTGTGTGCTGGAATTTGGTAGGGGGACCGTTAACCCCCAATTGTACAAACAGACTACAAAGGGCAGGTAACTCTGGATATGCTGGCAGACGGCAGACAATTGTGGAATTTCGATGAAAGCTGTTCTACATGCACTCAGCTTCATTCTGTGTGAAATGATTTGCCCTTCCTGCCCTTCTCAATGTTTTTATCTACCAGTTTCCCCCACACCCGTCAATCAAGTGTTCCCCATCTTGTAACTAACTACCGAACAGAACAGTCGCAGTGGCGGACCTGCAGTCAGTCAGTCAGTGAGAGAGTCGCTTCTCCAAACTGCAAACTGTGTTTAATACAGCACAGTCTATCTTCCGCCTGTATGCAGATTCACACAGCAATACACTACTTCACACAATGATAAAAAGATAAAGTTTGTTTGTTTAACGATGCCACTGGAACACATTGATTATAAATCAGTGATTATTGACGTCAGGTGCATGGTTATATTGACACATGGTCTCAGAGGGAAAAAAAGTACAGTTTGTTTTATTTAACGACTCCACTGGAACACATTGATTATAAATCAGCGGTTATTAGATGTTAGGCGCATGGTTATGTTGACACATGGTCTCAAAGGAAACCCGCTCTCGCAGATACATGGGCTACTCTTATTGAAAAACAGCAATGGGCCTTTTATGTGCACTATCCCATAGACAGGATAGCACACACACCATGGAATTTTATAAACCAGTCACTTTACACAATGATTCAACGCATAAAAAAATCATAAAAGAAGATGGTAAAGTATAACTGTTATCAGAGACCACCGAAGAACAGAAGTGAAATGTGGCTCAGCTTTATAGCATTTGCCTGAGGTCAAAGGATCGATCCTCATCACTGGAACTGCTAGGATATTTCCCGTTTCAATTAGAGATCCACAGCTGGTAGGTCTATGTCAACATTTGTGGTGTGTGCTATCCTGAAGAAGAGTAGCCTATGTGGCAGCAGCGGGTTTCCTCTGAGACCAAATGTCGACTTAACCGTGCATTTGACATCAAATAACCACCGATTACTAATCAATGTGTTCCAGGTGTCGTTAAACAAACTGACGTTTTGTTCAGCCTGTCCGTGATACGTTGAGTTTATTATTTTACTAATAGCGAAGACATTGAGGATCATGATATAATAAAAGCAATCTCGTGCGATTGCGGTTTATTTTTACTTCCATTATCTCCAGGTGTCTACTGATATACATCGCGCAAAATATTACTCTGTAATCAGGTTGACTTGCTAATCTGTTGTCATGGTTACTAGAGTCGGTATGCATTTTTTACTTTCCTGTTTCATAAAATTATCTACCGTTTCAGATTTGAGGAACATTAATCACTCATTATCTATCCCGTTCTGACTGACAAACTCAAATGTGCCCTGTCAGCATTTTGTTTCATTTTACGTATTCATTGACAAACTCCAAAAAGTTTGTTCGTTTAATGACACACCACTGGAACACATTGTTTATTAATCAACGGTTATTGGATGTCAAATGCACAGTTGTATCAACACTTGGTTACAGAGGAAACCAATGCCTCCATACGCTACTCTTCTTTGAGTAACAGCAAGGAATCTTTTATGTGCACTTTTCCAAAGACAGGATAGCACATACCACAGCCTTGAGGATCATTGGTTTGATCATTGGTTGGAACAGGAAATAACCCAACGGCTCTGAGTGGGATCGATCCTTCAACCCATCGCATTGCAGGCAGACGCTCTACCGCTGAGCTACATGTACGCCCGTGCTCCGACAAACTCAAATGCATATAATTATTAAAACAAATTTGCTAAAAAAAACATACCAGTAAATATGTTTATAATGTTATATTTTCCTGCGGCCAGTGTTGTTGAAAATTATGTATTGAATTTACTAAAAAAAAAATAGCCGTGATGATACAAAAATCCCCAAAAGAATGAGTCTTTAAGCCCACACACTATGGGTAACCAGTTGAACCAAAGAAACACTTCTATTTGGATTTATCATAATATTTTTCTCTGTAGCAAGTCTAGACAATTCATACAGAGGCCAAAAAAGGGTTTGATTAAGATTTCATCGGGAAAAGATATTCATTTATTTTATTTTTCGAGTATTTAATCATTTGAAAACAATTTTAAAAATATTTTTTTTATTTTTTAATTTATTTGTTTTTAAAGAAAAAACTTTTTTTGTCAGCTGGGGAAAACAGGGTCATCGGAAACTGTAAAAAAAAGTAATTTTTTGACAAAAAATCCATTTAGTTTTGGTGGAAAAATAGGATGGGTTGAGTCCTAATATTCAAATTTCTTTATCGTTAGAACACATGTGTGTGTGAAACCAAAGAAAATAATTATTTGTAATAACCATAAAACCCTTCAAATATCTTTTATTGCGAGACTGCAAGAACATCATAATTGTGAGTTTTGTCATAACAGTGTCACAAAACTGCTACATCTCAAGTATGAGAAACTAAAGTTAATACTTTTTCACTGAGAAATTATCAAACATCGGCATAATATGCCATTTGATTGGGAAAGTGCACATAAAAGATCCCTTGCTGCTATTCAAAGAAGAATAGTCTATGTGGAAGCAGCGGGTTTCCTCTGTAACCATGTGATTGACATCAAATAACTGCTTATTAATAATCAATGTGTTCCAGTGGTGTCGTTAAACAAACAAACAAAAATTAACTATCTATATTTGTAGATTCTTTTAAAGTCACCAATGTGGGTAATAAATATTTGTAGCAAATTGTTACTGGTATGGCTGGTTACTGGTGTGAAGCTGTGCTTATGGTTGATAGCTTTGACCCCAGCAGTGGCCAGCACGTATCTTCTCGGCCCTATCTTTGACAATGTTGTCGATTACTGTCCATTCATTGTGCATGTTTTCCAAGATGTCCGTTAGATTAGCTGTGGCAACAAATGTCCTGGCTTGACGCAGTTCAATTTAGTAAATGTATTTCGTTAAGTTTACCGTAGATGAAAAAGGGAAGTGTTTTTAGTTGTATAACTGATATAAATAAATTATTTGCCACCAAATCACAAAAAAGATTCTTAGATTAATTTTAATATAAAATCGGAATTAAAAAAAAAATGCAAACAAAAAAACCCAAAATTCTTCAGACTAAAACCGGATTAAAAAATCCCCCAAAACAAACAAGTTTAAGATAATTTAGTTGACCACGGAATTAAAAAAACAAAACAACTAGTTTAAGATCAGTGTACCAGGGAGGTAAAAAAAAACTAGTTCAAGATAATTTGATCATGGAATTAACTCACAATTTTTTTTTCGTTTAAGATCAGTTGACCATGGAACTGAACAAAAAACAAAACTAGTTTAAGATAAATTGACCATGGAAGTAAAATAAAACTAATTTAAGAACCAGAAGTTGACCATGGGTACTGGAGGATGAAGAAAATGAGAAGTTGACCATGAGTACTGGAGTATGAAGAGGATCATCGTATGATGGGGCGGAGCGGTCAATGAATTAACATTCACACTTCAGCAACCTTATTCACCCGAGTAACACAATACCATTGAAATAACCCGGCTACTATGTCCAGGCCAGTGGTCACGGCTTGACCTTTGATCCACAAAGAATAATAATACTACAACAAGAAAACCTTTTTTACTGACACTGTGGCTTCCATATTGGATTCAATAGCCATTTTGTTTTCCTTTTTTATTCCCCCCCACCCCCTATCTCCACCACTGATGAAGCACGCAAATTCCTATGGTATTTGATATTAGATAACCGTCTTAATCCCCTAAGAGGCGAGTCCTGTTGCATGCGGCAACTCAAATCAATCAATATACAGAGGCTGCAATAATGGGGCAATGCAGGAAAATCAATGGGATTCATATATGATGTGTGTATCATATGGTTGGCGGGGGAAATGGGTCAGAGTTGCGTCCATTATTTGGAAGATTTTCGTGACCTGATGCACATGCTCGCGATCTCGGGCTAATACCCAGTCTTGATTGACTTTTCTGGCTGGTTACACGCTGCCGTCACTGCCGCCTACTGACAAATTACACAATGGTGGCAAACTATCCCGATTTGCCTTTCCGTGTTCAGTCATCAAACGAGGCCTTAATTTGTCGCAACCCTGTTTTATGCAAAAATTGTTCATTTAGCAGTCAACGCGGAAGACATTTCCAAGGAAACATGGGGTAGGCCCTGGCCGTAATTAGCGGGAGAAAATATTGATTGTAGAAAAATGCTTTGGCAGATTAATTTGATGTGGTATTGCACTTGATGGGGGAAATAATACATGCCTGTGAGCCCGAGATGGCCGGCTATGTTTCTCCCAAGTTTAATTACACCAATTAAGAGTCCTTGCTCTGACGAAATTGAGCACCAGACACGGCGGGTCGGGGTCCTAAACCGATCCATAAAACTGCATTGATTCATTAGCCTGTGACACGATGGGCTTAGTCGAGAATCCTCGTTAGACCTAGTTCAGACCATTTTGAATACAACAAACGGGAACATTTCTCAGACATGAATTTATACTGTCAATTACATCGCCACATAAACCTGTAGTCCAATCATGCCGCAACGCAAAGTATTATTCGCAGAAAGAAAGAAAAGAGAGAGAAAAAAAATGATTTGACTTTTTTTTTTTGTAATCAGAAGTTATTCATTATGACCTTCGATCACCTTGAGCCTCAAGCTGGCGCCAGGACAGACAGAAAGACGCCAGGACAGACGGTAAGATGCGCGTAAGTGATATTGAAGAAAGAGGTAAAGTCTGTAATGATGAGTTTAAGATGGAATATTTCATGAAAAGATCACTTTTTTTCATAACATCTCTCAACCACATTTATTAATTAATCATTGGCTGTTGGATGTCAAATGATTTTGACACATGGTCTCAGAATAGGCCTCTAGTTCCACATAGACTACACTCTTTGAAGGACAAATGGTATGAACGTAAAAATGGTCCAGAGTGGTCTGCTCAGGAGACTAGACCTTTTAACTGGTTGGTGTAAGTAGAAGTACAGCTACCCATTGATCCTTGCAGAGCACTCACTCTGGGTTGGAGATGGTACTGGGATTAAAAATAATCCCACATGCCACGAATGGGATTCGAACACAGTACCTACCAGTCTTAAACCTGATGCGTTAAACACTGCACTATGGTTGATTGATTTATTGATTGATTGACAGTTTAACGACACCCCAGCATACACAAAAAAAAAATGACATCAGCTACGGAGGCCGGTGGGTGTACGTACAACAGCAACGTTGTAGTAACGGAACACAGAACTGCTGTGAAAAGTGCACAGTGCTGCAGAGATGATCTGATAAGGAAAATATCACATTAACTCCGTATCAATGATACGAGAGCCCTGTGACCCCGCCGGTCGGCCCGATAACCCTTGGGAAATTTCAGCCGATCAATATTTGGTTGTTGTACATATAAATCAACATGAACGCAGTTCACATTCGCAGCTGTCATATAACGCCCCAGAGATGAGCCAAACAGGCCAATTCTTATTCCCATTAACAGTTGTAACGGTTGTTAGAATCAATGCGGAACGAGTTCTTATGAAATGACAACAGAATGTTGTAACCTGTTGACTTATAAGTCAGATGGTTCTTCTTTAAGATTACAGCCATGTTTAACACACTAACACTAGAGTACATGCCATCTCGACTTTGTCGTAATGAGATCGATCCTCCACAGCGCAAAACATTTTTATGGGCTATTTTCTGTTCCAGCCAGTGATCCAAGACTGGTTTATCAAATTCCGCGGGGTGTGCTATCTTGTCTATGGGAAAGTGCACATAAAAGACCCCTTGTTGTCATTAGTGGAAGAGTAGCC
>JAUTCZ010045176.1:0-12114 GCA_032273805.1 Melanodrymia brightae | reverse complement strand
CTGAATAGATGGAGTCGTCATTACTTTGGAAGCCGTTCATAGCAACTATAGTCGGAATTGAGGACAGTTTATCATCTTCCCTGTTAAATGAATCAAAACAGCCCCTGGTCACCGTCGTTTCACACCCCTGAGATACTCCATTAGCAGAAGTCACATCAACATCTAGAATATCGCAAAGAGATCTATCGACGATGTTTATTGGCTGAATCCATCCAGTCACTTCCTTGAGAGATGTATCTGAGTGATGTATTGGTTGCCTCCGAACACACCCCTCGTGAGGAAATCGTCGGTTGCTAACAACTTCAGTCTCATCTTCATCAACAAGTGATTGTCGCTGAAAGTAAGAACTATTCTGTTTACATAATTATACTAAGTAATGCATGTACGTTTTAAAGTTTGAAAATAACTCCTAAGTAGTCGGTAAAGAAAGATCACCATTTGTTTCCTTTTAGGCCTATTGTTTATTAAAATATTAATAATTATACATAATTTTATATGAAGAGTTCAGGCGCAAAAACCGATAAACGCCATCACCAACAAAATAGAGATTAATGCATCACACTTTAGATTACAGTGCCTAGTTTCTGAAAATCAAACCATTTTAATGCGAAACCCACACAGTCCCATTATAAATTATGCCGAAACATTGGCAATTTTCGCAGAACCCGCAAAACGACATAGTCGTTCTTTTTTGCAAAAGCCGCAACATGTATTATTACGTCAACCAGAGCGCTGAATGACGTCACGTGATTTCAGTAATGGCGCCGTCCATGAACGCTTATATCTGGCAGTGAAAGTTGTGATTTGTGGCCGAATTTAGCATATTATTATGTTATTCTCAAGTTTCGTTTATTATTTGTAGCTTTTTTAAATTGTTCCCACTGTTCCATAATACCAATGTGGATTTACCAGGTTTTGCAAAAAATCTGACCAAGAACTTAGTGGGTTTTTCCAAAAAAGAAATTTTAAATCAACTTAAATAACTGTTTTCATTAAACTTAGATCTGTGGAAATGTGACATGTTATTAGTTTATTTATAACCTTATTATAACCACTAGTTAATATTGTTATTAAGGGGTTCATTCCATATCCCAGCAAAATATCTCAATTTACACAAAAAGATGATAAAATATGGACTTTTGCTTATGAACTCTTCATATAATATATATTACATGTATATAAATTTTCACCAAAGGCTAATGTTAAATAATTACTCTTAATGTCTCTATATATTCAGGTACCATTTTCCCAAAATTTGATATGTACAAGTATTTTTGAGTGATTTTCTCCAGCATAGATTTATAACTTCATTTTGAATCGAAAAGAACAGAGAAATGAGTTGTTTTTATGGTTAAAAATGGCTGAAAGCAAAATAGTTGTTAGTCTATCAGTGGACACAGTGTGGTGTAATAAAAACGATAAAATTGTCATCCTGGTATTATTAGTGGCATTCATTGTGGTTATATACATGGAACATTGTTAAAGCATACCAAATAAACCACGAACAAAACCTATTTGCATAGACATGAAAAAACCCAAGACGCCACCAATTATAGGCATAAGTATTAGTACTACTGACGTTCCAGCGGACAACAGCACGTTCACGCTACTATTTGTGAGGCGTGGTATCGAAACAGGTCGTAACAAATAACGATTTAACACGTTGACTGCTTTAATGTGCTTTTTCGTTGTGTCAGACTACTATGAGCAAGTAACGATGAAAACACGTGTTCTATTGTAGTCACGTGACCAGTGGTACGTGAAAACCCACTTTTGCTTCAATGGTACTGTGCACGTGCTATGGATCGGGACAATTGCAACTGAATGTATACACAACTACCAATGTTCCCATTGGTAGCATATTGCAAGGTCGGAATAGTGGGAAGGGTGAGGAGGTAGGCTTGAGGGGTGTCACCCCTCAAATAACTTGTCACTTTTTTTAGCCTGTTATGACCAGTTGGTAAATAAAATCCATGTCATTCAAAAGTGCCTTCCCACTAGTTAATTTTGGTGTAAGAATGTACTGGAAATAGTATATTTTTACACTCAGATTAGCATCTTATCTTTTACATGTAGGCCTACAATTAAAGAAATCAGTTGTATGTATTCCAAGTGCAATTAAATGTATACACAACTACCAATCTTCTCGAGAAGTGAGATTCTGATATTTCTCACTGCTTAAAACACTGATATCACGTTACATGGTCAGTGCAATGCAAAGGGGTGGGGACGATGGGAAAGGGTATGCAGGGCATTACTCAAATAACTTTTGGGGGCAGCTTTTTGCCCATTTGGGGAACACTAAAAGACGTCCAAAACCCAATGGCTTCCTTTTACAGTATTGCCCCCTCAATATTCTATTCTACATGCGCCGCTAGGACTGGATTTATAATAAAAGAACAATTCAAATACAATGTACGCCAAAAGGTTTGAACTCACGAAGAAACTTGTTGGTGCAGGTTTGGGAGCATTGTCTGGAATCCTAAACCCAATGTACGTGAGATACATAAAAGCAGTTATAGTGTATGCTTCAAAATCATTGTCTACATCAGCGAACTCCAACGAACTAAGGCTCAACTTGGTTCAAAACTGAGGTATCCACGTGGTTATATAGGCTGTGAAGTCAACACCAATTGATGACAGAGAAAACAGCTAATATTCAAGACCAATCGATGACATGAAGAAGACAGGTAATATTCAATATCAACCAAAGACACGGAGAATATGTTATTCAATACGAAACCAATGACATGGAGGAAGCAGATGATATTCAATACCAACCAATGCCATACATGTAGAGAAGACATGTTATTCAATACCAACCAATGACACGGAGAAGACAGATGATATTCAATACCAACCAATGACGTGGGGAAGACAGTTGAACACAGAAAGCAACAACATTGGAATATATCAACGAGGTGTACCCAGATATTGATTGAACATGCATACACAGATGTGTCTGCTCTGGGTGCCAGAAAGGATGTAGGTAGTGGAATCTTCATAACCAGAGCAATACACAACCTCCATGTCATTGGTTGATACTTCTTCTTTTCGTTACTGAATATCATCTGTTCTGCGTGTCATTGGTTGGTATTGAATATCATCTGTCTTCTCCGTGTCATTGGTTGGTATTGAATAAAATGTCTTCTCTATGTCAATGGTTGGTACTGAATATCATTTGCCTTCTCCATGTCATTTGTTGGTAATGAATACCGTATCATCTGTCTTCTCTATGTCATTGGTTGGTACACTATTGGCTATCATCTGTCTTCTCTATGTCATTGGGTGGTATTAAATATCATGTCTTCTCCATGTCATGATTGGTATTGAATATCATGTCTTCTCCATATCATTGGTTGGTATTGAATAACATGTCTTCTCTATGGCATTGGTTGGTATTGAATATCAATTGTCTTCTCCTGTTTAGAGTTCGCCAAGTGGGTAAAAGGGTGACTCCACAAGTTATTTGAGGTGTACCCTGTATACCCCTTCCCATCGACCTCACCTCTTTGCATTGCACCGAGACTGACCCTGCAACATGCTATCAGTGTTTTAAACAATTGAAAATAGTACAACCCATGTATGTGCTAAGCATTTACAAACTATTTTGCTGCGTAAACAATGCCTTAGTTAGGTAAACTACTAGATGTATTAATGACACTAGTAAATGGTAAATATTGATTTAGATATGTTAAAATGAAGCGGATTTCATCACATAATATAGGTAAGCAATTGGACAAATGGATCTGGCTAATGTCTTTGTAAATAATAGACAGGTAAATAAAAATTAAGTAACAAACCATAATTTCTATGGACGAACATTGGGTTACGCAAAATTTTATCTCTATCGATATAAACTTCAAACAAAACTATTGTTCTCGCAATTTTTAGTAGCCTACATTGTCACAATGAATTATTTAGCCGTATTGTATTATATGGAAAAATTCATTTGATGACCGATAAATCATCTAGTTGGTTCTAAAATGGCCGGTTTCATATACACCAACGAGTCAACGCAATCGTACCTCATTAAAAGGTACATATTAAAAGATGCATGCCCTACCCATTTTTAGAATTACCGAATGATGTGCATTCTAAATGTCAAAACCATGAATATAACCAAAATTAGTAATACGCCAGTCTCAGATTGACAGTACGATAATCTAGATGGTATGTAGGCCTAATAACGAATAATCAAAACAGATCGAGAAAGATGAGTGAGACATAATTTTAGATCTGCTGTCAAGACCACATACCTGAGTCCTACATTCTCTAATAACGTGTGTCACCTTTAGTCATGCAGTCTGGATCACAATCAGTACGGAAAGTGTACTAGACTATTAGTATTCAAGTTTGTATTGGGCTTCGCAATATGGCTCCGCACAAGTATTGTGTCGTATACTATAATCATTCAATTATGAGCATTATTCAGAATAACGTATTGACGAGTGGATTTACTTGTGCACATTTGTATTAAAAGTGGTTCCCTTAGTGGTATTTATGTGGCCGTTTATTACATAGATAATAACTTAAAGAGTAACGAGGAATTACAGATTATCTTTCCCGATTTAAATTAATGTTGTCCGTCCCGAGATTAATTACACGAGGAACAGACAACCTGTAATTTGGAGTATCGATTAGGTTGTTGTATTTATTACACATATTGATTAGTCAAGTTTAAACAGTTATCAAGACATGGAAGTTTGGTCGCCGTCCTACATCCCAACATCTCAAACACAGTTTGATGGTTATGTCCACTTAGATCACATCCCAACATCTCAAACACAGTTTGATGGCTATGTCCACTTAGATCACATCCCTACATCTCAAATACAGTTTGATGGTTATGTCCACTTAGATCACATCCCAACATCTCAAATACAGTTTGATGGCTATGTCCACTTAGATCAATTAAATTCTGTTCAAACGATATAAAATGTCTTCCTTTAAATAATTCAAAATCAAACAAAACATTCACAAAAACCTGTCTTATAGTCAAGTTTGTGATTTATTCGTATCTGTATAACACTGTGAAGTCATCAAATGTATTCACACCACAAGTACGATATACATTCTTACGTGTTCAATAATTATATAAAACGAAACGATAAAATAACCCTAGAAAGTTCTTCTATTGAATTGACATAATTATTAAACACAAAAAATGGACGATAAATTAACAGCTCTAGTTTCAATACACAGCATGTTGTATAGGAAAGGGTGAAGTTTTCTTTTTGCAAAATGAAGATGGAAACTAAAGAAAAAAAAAGAGGGATAACTCTTCACAATTCGAAACAGAATTATTTATAGCTCCATGACAGACGTGCTTGAACCTCAGTTAGATATATAAGCACTTAAATAAGCTATAACTAACTTGGGTCCTATTACTGATGAGATTGGAGAAATGAGTTTGATTTTAGGAACAAAATTACTTAAAACACCAAGTGCCATTTGCTTTTGCTATGTTGTGTACTTCAGATGGCTGAATAATAATTATATGATATATATATATTAAATTAATTGAAAATAGGGTGTTTAGGTTTGTATCAAAGATATTTGAGGGCATCAAAAGAATAGGGGAGGTTATAAAATTCCGGGAAGGAATCACATTGTTTGATTAAATCGCAAAATGGTAGCACTAGGACCGCAGTGATGATTTAGGCACACTAGATATTCATTACAGTTACGTTTGACGATGCATCCACAGACTCGAGTGGACATGATGACAATACAGAATACAAAGCTATCACATATGACAAGACAAGACAAGAATTTATTTGCACTCGGGCCGTTTTACAACGGCATAGGAGGAATAAAAATTATACATAAACATTTTATAATATACACACAAAAACAAACATTAATACATATATACAGTTGGTAACAAAGATAAAGATAAAGTTTGTTTGTTTAGCGACACCTCGGGAAATCATTGATTATTAATCAGCGGGTATGGGTAATTAAATGTATGTAATAATAAAATATCACACATCAAACTAATTAATTTATTAATAAGTAATTATAATATGGCAAGATGTTTTTACAAGCGGAACATCACTTTAAAAATCTTTGGGCATATGTATTTTCTTCGGTGTATAATACCGTAATACATGAATATATTTTTGCGGTGTTTAACCTGTATCTGGCTATCTGGGGTTAACGAAATGATTATACAGTAAACAATAGTAATACATTCAATATACACTATATAATAGACATCAATTAAATAAAAAAAAACTAAAATTTAACAAAATTAAAGAGTCCCTTATGACATTGGAACATATTAAAAATTAGAATAATGCATGTTATCATTCATATATTAAAATCATTTTTTTCACCATTAGGAAGATTCTTCTGGCAATATAAGAATTTAGAAAGCAAACATATATTATCTCATTTGAAATATTCAGATTTTGCTTTAAAAAATAAATATATCAATAGAGCTTTGTATAACAAGTATTTGTTATACCTTTTCAATCACTATAATAAGTACCCGGTAAGTTTTTACTAACTTTGTACAAGTGCGAATATTTGATAACATTTTTCTCATTTTTGGGGCTACCTGAATGTGGTTCTACACTGTAGGTCTACCAGAATGTCGATGTGTGCCGGTGGATATATTTCATTGCAATGCACCATGTTGGATGGCTCGGTCATGCATCACATGATCAAAATCAACAGTTTTCTTTGTATATAATTCCCAAAAAAAATTCAAAATATGAATGCAGAAGAATGTCAAAGTAGCTACATGAATTTAGTGATTACAGTAATAAATAGCAGCACCAAAACATGTTGTGAATTTACAAAAAATTACATCATATGTAAGTTGTAACATTCGCCATGAAGACTGAATCAACTAAGCATGGCATCAAGTGAATTGCAATAACATACATTTTTTATTTGAATATAAACAAAACTGTATATAATAATTTCTGAACGCTTTGAAATTAAGTTTAAATGCTATGTATAAAACATTTTAATTAATTATCTTTTAGTGGTGATATTTATTAAATAAATAATTCAAATGTATTGTATTGTATTGTTTTTACTTTTTAGAACATTTCATACAAAAATTACCCTCCAGCATTGAAAACATTTTCTCCCATCACTGCACATGTAAGATAGAAAAAGCCCATGTGGGCAATTTCTATCCCATATGGTTATGCTTGACAGCACGTGTCGATCTAATTTTCACTGTTAATATTTTACTGCTAGTACCAACAAGTGAACGGGAAAGGAACATTATACATGAAAAACAATGTCAGTCGTGACGTCACAACATTCCCCACAATAACAAAAGACTTAACGGAACCATGGGTGGAATAGCAGGCCTGTGAGAATTGAGAATTTGCATAACGCAAAAATATTTTGCATAACCCATTTAAAAAAATGCTGCTATATGTGCAGTGACCATATAATTTGTGCAATATACAATGTAATTCTGGCATCCATGCGAAATCACTGTGAACATTACTATAAATAAAGCAGAGGTAATGAAAACTATGTTTGTTTTTTTTCTGAACAATATAGTAAGTACAGAATTTAAAGTAAAGTATTTATTCAACACAAAAGACGGGTTAAGTGCTCACATGTAGCAGGGCATATTCATGGAGATTCCCCTTATGTACACATATGCCATCAACGTATGATTTGCAGCCTTCAATATTAAAGCGCACCCCTTATAGTCGGAGAAGTTCCCCTTCCCTGATAATTTCTGTCCATTTTTCATTGCACAAAGACTTTAAAGTACAAATTCAATAAAACAAATTAGCCAATCCTTGTCTCAATGTCGATCGTTTATTAAAATACACTTTCAAAAAGAGATGTAACAATTTGTTACCAGTATCATTGTTTTCCCTTTCACACATTTTGTTACGATAATAGAATGGTCCAGAATGGATTACCGCCAGTCTTTTCAAACCCAAGACCCTGCGATTGGACACAGAACGTATTTTACGGAATGTGTTTAGGTTTGTAACGGTAACACAATAGGGCCCGGTGCAGTTGTGACAGAACCAAGCACAAGTCCCGAAAGTTACGTTTACCGTGTCTCACTGGGAAACGGGGTACACTTGTCCCACACTTAATTGATATTAGCTAAAAGTCATTGCATGAATTGTTATTTCTTTGCCCGTTCGCCGATAATGTCATTTTGAACAATTTCGCCCAAGAAAGTTGGAAATTACTCGATCGCAACTCGGACACCCCATAATATTGTTTGAGCGTGTCTGTCATTGGTAGACATCGCCACACGACTACGACAAATAGTTCCGAAGTCTCCCGTGTGCTTGCCGTAAACAAGCGAAGTTTATTATTATTGTCGAAACCGACATACAGATCTGATTGGTCGTTTACATTTGTTTATTCTAATAATATCCTAGTCAGTCGGTTCCTGTTAGTTATGGCGAGAATGTTACTTTCTTCCAGTTTGATATTTGTTGTAAATAATTTTTATTAACTGCCGAAAATCGGTGTAAGTAGTGGAAGATCTAAATTTAATGTGCGAACGAAAAATGGGTTACGCAAAACTAGAGATGCACGAACCAAACCATCGTTCGCGCAATTTTCGCAGACCTGGAATAGCCCTAACCCACATCAGTACATGTGAAGGATTCTTATAATCCCTCGTTATGTATTGTGTAGGATAGGGTTATTCCACCCTCTCAGGTATATAATTTAATGTCAGAAACTCGGGACCCTGATATCAAATTAAGTACCCTCTTGTGGAATAGCCCTATCAACACCAGTACATATATGAAGGATCATTTGGTCTCAGCATTACATATTTTCCTATTTAAACTAGTGCACAGTTTACAATTAAACAAACCTGACAATGTCAATATTAAACTATACATCTCAGCACTACACATTTTCCACGGTAAAGAGATTTTGTAGCACAAATGTGTTAATGTATTAGATTGCTTTTATAGGGTGTGTCTTATGCAAACATGTAATTAGCACAAATGGTTGTTTGGGTGGCAAAAAAGTCTCTTAAACAAAACATTTACATGTACACAAACTAGTAATGGTAAATGCTAATAAAAAAGTCTGAGATGAATGGAAAAAAGGAACAAAGTATTCTGTTATTATGGTTGTTTTAGCAATATAAAACATCAGTGACGAAATAAAAATTTCAAGCATCATGTGCTGATATACATGTAAGAGAAAACCTAATGATAAACGTGATATGCTCAGAAATGATATTTCAGCAAAAAGATGTAAATGCATGCTGGACCTTAAAAATAATGCCTACATCGAATAAAAAGTATTTACTGGTGTTAAAATAAATATATATTTGTTAAAATTCTAATCTTAGTTTTTGTTACTTTTCTACCTCCATGCTACCATCAACGCAGCCATTTTGCCAGTACCTGTCGTAACCATTTGATAGTGAGCGCTTGCTCTCATTTTCCTCTACATCTTGTTGTGCAAACATCTCGCTTGTTGAAGATAGCCTAGTGGGTATTCTCTCATGCTTGTATTCCATCATCATATGGTTAATTGGGGAAAGTCCTATACATGCACGGAATATATTCTCAATGCAGGCCCGCTGGCGGAACAGAGCATTAACTACAGGTGTTCCCCTCGGCACCTGCGGCGCCTTGCACAGAAAGCTTAGGATCGATAGCACAGAATTGAAATTCTCAAAGTCTTCGTTAGGATCTACTTTAAACTGAATGCGTTGACACATTTCTGCAATAATGACGAGGTCGAGGATGAGGGGGCTAGCAAGCAAGGAGTCCTCGCAGGTGTTGTGGATGACTATCGTGTTGGTTCCGCCCATCATGATCTCAGAACTGTACTCATCCATCGCCCGCTTGCTGTCTCCCACGTGCGGGACGTACTTAATCACCACACAGTGGTCCGGCTTCTCCCCGTCCTCATACAGCACACTGTTCGACTGCACCATGTCATCGATTACATTGCTCTTCGATAGCTGCAAAATAAGTCGTCATTCGTGTAACAATTAAAGGCATTGCCACAGGAATCAGTGGATGTTTTTCAATGCAAATCAATTCTATACTGGCACAAATTAGTTAAGACTCTTTCTCACAATGTGTTGATCTGTCGCGCGCTGCAAATCCTGTCATTGTGGGGTTGACCTCAGTTATTTGGGACAGTGATAGAGTGCGTTTGGTGGGCTAATGACTATAACAAACTACATGTACTATAGCCAATGGCTTTATACCAAATTTGTGCAACTTACTTTCGATAGCTGGGGATATTTTATATGCACACTTTTTAATAGTTTGAACAGTACTAACCATGGAATTTGATAAACCAGTCAGAAGCACTGGGGTTTGAGTGGGGAACACCACAGATTTTTAAATGGTGGGATATGATCATGTGACCTTTCAGATATGAAGAGAACGTGCTAACAACTGCACTGTATAACCACTCCTAAAATAGATATACAATGGATGATCTACATATATATATATAGTTGTATAATTGTCAAATGCTTAACATTGTAGAAAGGGAAGTAACTATGGGTTGTGGCTTTCGACTTGATCACAGGAATGTGCTCTCTATTATTAAAGATAAAGATTGTTTGTTTAACACCACTGGAAGACTATCCATTGATTATTAATCAGCGGTTATTGGATGTCAAACGAGCAGATATATTAACACTTTGACATAGAATAATAACAAAAAGGGATCTTTTATGTGCGTTTTCCTACAGATAGTATACTGTGGACTTCGATCCAGTAAGGAGGATCGATCCTTCGACCTCTCGACAGTTAAGACAAAATAAACAAACAAGCTCACCTCTTTGGATCGGAATGTATGAGGTGCAGAGAGGTTTTTGCCATCATTGTTCCCAAGATGATTGTAGCTAACAATGGACATTGGTTTGATGCCAGCACTGATTAAGAAGTCGACGAGAACAGACTTCAGTTTAGTCTGGCCAGACTTGAAGTCATCACCACCGATGTGGACTTGTTTTCTCTCCGCTAGTTCAACAACACCTGGTACAAATGTGTTTTGTGGCGATCCATTGATGTATGTAGACCCTTCCAAAATGGCTGCTGTGGCAAAAATGGTAGAAGGTGAAACTTCAGATGCATTGCATTTGATGCTGCGGAGCAGATTTTCAGCAGTGTCATTCAGTCCCTCTCTGACATCGGAGAAGCGCTCGGTGTTTGCTGTCCATAAGACAATGACTGTGTCGACACCACTGCTTTGCTTGAAGTCACGGATGTCCTGTCTCAACTTGACGAGGATTTCCTGCTTGGATCCTAACTTGATGACATTGTCTGCCCTCTCTGCCTGGTTTGCGGCAATGAATTCTGCGATGTAGATGGAAGGGCGGGGTTTAATATTCTTCATGTATGGAATCAGTTGTTCCTGAATGTTGTAGTCCAGCACCTGAGCACGGACCATTGCGTCGGCCATATTTAGAGATGAAATGTCCCATCCTAAACAAAAACAAAGAACAAATACATTACACTTTACTTTTAAACTAGATGTAGAGATCATAATAAAAACAATTGTAAACTAAATCTGATTTTGAATGATAATTTTTTCTTTTCAGTCATTTAAAGAAAAGAGTGACCAAAGTAGGTTTTGCACACTTTAAGTGTGCCCATACAACCACTTTTGTGGTCATAGATAAAACGAGATGAATCCAGTCTACTAAACCAGAGAATGCTCAACCTGATTCAATTACTTTAACTTAAGCTGTTGAACAGGTATCATTGGGATGGTAGAGGGTGGTATCGCCAAAGATACATATATATAGGTGTGAATAGGGTAACTCTTTTACCACCTCATCATCACTATTCAAAACAAATATATTTCTTTTAATAATAAACTATTTACATAAAAAAATAATATACATTTATAGAAAATGTAATGCATTAGTTAGTGATGACAATTTTTGCTCCAGTTGTCTTTTTATATTAAGGGAATAAAATTAATTGGTGGAAAAAAAAGAGAAATAAAAAAGAGCCTACCTACCCTAAAAATATTGACTTGCTACCCTAAACATGCCTATATATGTGATGCGCCATGACATTTTGGGTCCAAATGTGGCATTACGTCATAGCGAGAAATGCGTTGCAAAGTTTGACGTCATAATCGTGGTTTAACTTTGTTTATGAAGTAGGG
>JAUTCZ010045175.1:0-20733 GCA_032273805.1 Melanodrymia brightae | reverse complement strand
TGTAGATCGGTGGCGTGTGTTGCGAGAAGCGCAGTATCGTCGGCATAATTATAATAAGATTAGAAAGTAAAGGGAGGTTTCCGAGAATAGTTCTATATCGTCTGTGGCTATAGATACCCCAGTACCGTTATGGCTTTTTAAGTAATTGTCTAGGTCATTTAAATAAAGAGAAAATAAAACAGGCGACAGATTGTCTCCTTGACGGACACCGATATTGCAGGGGAATAGGTCTGAGGTTTCATTGTTTGTAGAAATACATCATTTTATTCCTTGGTACATTTGGTAAATAATTTTGAAGAATTTTCCATTTATGTTATTTTTAAGCAATTTTTGCCAAAGACATGTCTTAGAGATTAAATCAAATGCTTTTTGGAAATCTACAAAAGCGCAAAATAACTTCTTTTTTCTTTTGTTCAGAATTTCGATCAGTGAATGTATATTAAATAGGTGGTCAGTGGTAGAGTAACCTTTTCTGAAGGCTGTTTGAGCTTCGTTTAATATATTATTTTCTTCAATAAATGTATTTAATCGGTTGTTTAAAATAGTCGTAAATAGTGTCGAGATGCAACAGAGCAGCGTTATCGGCCTATAGTTTTCAGGATGTAAGCGGGCACAGCGCACTGATCGTGCAGAAAACGCAAGATTTTACAAATCGCACAACCTCTGCGCAGCCTCTGCACGGAAGCCGCACGTGCTCCGTAAGATTTCCGTGCAGAGGCTGCGGACACTGCACTGAAATTGCACGATTTCCGTACAATCTCCGCGCAACCTCTGTACTGCTTCGCTCCGGCCTGCCCCCGAGGGCCCATACGAGAAACCGCACGATGCTCGTACACAATGCGAGCACATACGCCGTAGCCCATAGCCACCTACGATGCCTCAAAAATCGTACTGAAAATCGTACACCCATTTATCGAACGGTGCCCGGAGCAAATGTGAACCAGGCATTAACCTCGTGGACGCTTGCGTATTCATTGCCAGGACTGACCTTAACCGCGTGTACGTGTATTTATTTGGACAGAGACTTGCACTCTTATTAACGTACTTATTAGGTAGATACATACACTCGTATCAGCGTACTTATTTGGGCAGAGACGTACACTCGTATTAGAGTACTTATGTGTGCATAGACGTGCCTCTTGTGCTTGTTCTTAGTCGTGCAGAGACGTGACCTAATGTACGAAGACTTATTCTGTGGAGAATGAGCTTAACCTCGTAGGTGGGAATATTCGTTACAGAGACTGAAGTTAATGTATATGTATATATGTATGTGTTTTTTTGTTTTCAGGTTTACAGATGGAGATTAGCGAAATACCGTATTGTGTAGTGGGGAAAGGGTGGTGATTTATTGTATGTATGTATTTATGTATGTGTAATTATTATAAAATTTTGTTAAAACGTAAACGTCTGCTTAAGTCCTTTCCACAGTTACATACTCGTGTCAGTGTTGTATTACAAGGCATTAATACACCAAGTGGACTGATAGAAAACTGATAGAACCTCATGTTATCCAGACATAAGCTCCAGTGACTGAAAAAGCTCCTTTAAGACCAGAAGATCCGTAGAATAAGTGTCCCATTAAAAAACCAGTAGCGAGAAGCTTAACATGCCTGAGTCTTCTGCGATAACTACTACAAATAAAGCAGAGGGCAAACTGAAACATCCAGAATGCTGCCCAAAACCACTTCACTTCAAATAATTATGTGTCACTACCACATCAGGATACAGTTCTAGCCAACATGTAGGTCATAATATAGTGAAGAGAAATGGGTGACAAACATTATAGCGAAACAAAGACTGGGGTCTTTAAAACAAGTCTGCACCCCGAAGGGAGTTTCAATAAACAGTTTAGTTGCGAAGGAGGGGAGGATACTTTTTTTCAGCGTGCGCAAAATTCCTTTCCACGACCATGCAATTATAAGCGTAATTTAATCAAAAGTGGGAGCTGTCTGCTGTATAATAATTTTTAGCCATTTAGTGAGAGTTCGTAAATTACAGGCGGATGGGGCACAAAAAGGGGTACCTCACAGGGTGGATAAACTACATTTAACGCACCATTTAATGTGTTTAAAAATTACAATTGGGGAATGTGGGAGTGGGGTGGATAGAGACGATGAGGCATGGACAGAAATGAGGGTTAGGGGGGTAAAAAAAAATGCAAAATGGAATCTATTTTTAAAATTGGAAATACATGTATACAGGCGTTTTGGGAACTCATTGTAAAACCACCATACCACATTCAAACTTTCCCGTGCCAAGCATGACGTTTGTGCAGGATGACTGTCCTATCTGGAATATTCTTAGGTGCAGCCGACAATTTCGCACATTAGGGGTACTCACTTACCATATTGTTAGGTTTTTAGGTATGCTATGAAGTCAAATATAAGTTGGTCAGAGGGCTGTAAGTGCAGTCGTAATTAAGTATTTGTGAAAATCGCATGCATACATGTTTGCAAACGTAAACGATAAATCATTGACATGGCCAAATGCGTATTTGCAGAACAGAACAGAACAGAACTTTATTACGCTCAGGCCGTTATTCTTCGGCATAAAATTATGAGGAATGTGCATAGTATATTTACAGTGACAAGATAGGGTTTATAGGAGCTAAAAGAATAATATAGCATGTATTGTTTAAAATCAGTCAAATACAATATACAAAATACAACATAACATTATAATACTAAACATTCATAAATTATGACAGAATACAGAGTAAAGCTTGATATTATTATGGCAAGATACAAAACAGGCTTATACAGTGAAACCTGTCTTAAGCGGCCGCCTAAGGGAGTAACACATGGCCTCTTAAGGTCATAATGCACTAAACATTATTACTTAGAAGAATGTTATGGTGACCCTTTAAGACAGGTGGCTGCTTAATACAGGTGGCCGCTCAAGCAGGTTTGACTGTAAATATATATATATATACATGTGTATCGAATCTAGGGTTTTCTAAATATCTTGGTTATTTCTATTATAAACTTACATAGTTTTTTTTAAATACTTATTCTTTTTTGGGACATTAACTCTTTGATTTCAGAGTGCTGGGTCTTATATAGTAGTATGGTTTGAGTAATGATTTCCGAAGGTCAGTGAAGAAATCACATATAAATAGATAATGGAATTCATCACCAATGTCTTTATTAATAGTATTAGACACACTGGGCATAGTCTATTTTCTACTGGGATGCTGTTTCTATTGGCAGCTAGTGATTTGATGTTCTGTATTTAAGCATACTAGCCCAGATGGGTTCAGGTAGCAGTGTCAAATAGATTTCTAAATTAATTGTTTGTTTAACATAGTACACGTTTTGCCTTTAGATGATGCTGCAATATCGCTGTTCCATTTTTGTAAGAATTGGTCTTGCTGTCTTAATTTAACATATTCAAGTAATTTTCTAATGGATGAGAATTACGTGATAATACTACATTTGACATGCCAAGGTTACTAAAGATATTTTCAGTATTTTTGACCCAGGTATATGTAAATCCATGTATAATTGAGTCCCATAACATCAGTTCGTGAATTAAGAAAGATAATTTACTTTGTTTTCCAGATACTAATCGAGCCCAAAAACTTACTATTCGTTGGTGGATGATTAATTTTAAAGGCATTCTTCCTAATTCGCCGTATAACATAAATAGTGGGGTACCTTTTTTGACTGGCAATATGTGTCGCATAAAATTTATGTGGATGCTTTCAATAATATCTATATTTTCATAACCCCATATTTCGCACCCGTATAGAAGAATTGGGAGTACCATTGAATCAAATAATTTTAGTTTACATTCGATAGATAAGTTGTTGTCTTTGGATTTAGATAATACAAAATACATTGCCTTTGTAGCTCGTTGAGTTAACAGTTTTTTTAGTGATTTTAAATTTGTTTAGTTTGGTAAAAGTTAAGCCGAGGTATTTGTACTCTTTAACGTTCTCCAGAACGTTATTTCCAAGTGTAAATTTTGTTCTATAATCTTTAGCATTCCCGTTGAAAATTACTATTTTTGTTTTGTCGCTGTTAATTTTAAGTTTCCACTTATTGCAATATTGGTAAAATGTATCGAGTGTTTGTTGTAAGTCTGAGCTATTTGTTGCAAGAAGGGCTGTATCGTCGGCATATAGCAGGCATAACAGAAACGTGACTGTTTCGGACAATATCTCCTACCCAGAGTGTGTGCTCCGCAAGACTCAATGGGTAGGTGTACTACCACTTACGCCGACCAGTGTCCACAACTAGTTCAACAAAGGCCGTGGTATGTACAGTCCTGTCTGTGAAAAAGTCCATATAAAAGATCCTTTGCTACTTATCAATTGGAAGTAGAGGGTTTCCTCAATCATACTAACACTGACTTCTGTTCTGGACAGGCAGTCGAGGAAGCTGGACTGCGTGACCATGATTGACGCGTTAACCTTAATTGGATATAAGCACGTAAATAAGTTATAAGTAACTAATTTTTATCCAGGGAACCGAGTTGCGGCTTTGTTTTGTAAACGCATGAACGCGCAAAGGACAAAACCACACTGCTAGCTATAATTGGAGTAGTTCCTTGACCTATAGACATAGGCTACATATGTATAGAGGGACAAAATAAATTACCTTTATGTGCATTGTTTCTCTTATAATTTATTATAGTCAAGCGGTCAGTTAAGATGTCTTTATGCTTTCTCTTGGCTTAATGAGCGAAACAATGTAGGATAATATCAGGGCACGAGCTATCCTTTAGCTTTCAGAGTAAATCTGCTTTAGTGTGAGCAATGAGGACAGAGTGAAGAACCGGGACGGGAAACATCCTCCAGTATGAGGAAATGTTTAACTTCCTCATACCACAATATTCAATCTGTCCTCGATTCTTTCCCAACAGAAAGAAGTACTTTGCCGCTAACGTGAAATATCTATATTGTCCAAGGGTCTGACATAATCGTATTTTTTAAAGAAAAACTTCAGTTTGCACTTTATTTCAATATCTATGTACATGTATTCCTCAAAATATAATGCCATCGGATTTAATAAATGTTCTGTTCTGCTCTGTTCTGATATATTTAGATATAAAATAACTTTCAACAATGTCACTGAAAGCTTGGCACATCGATCACAGGCATGAAAACTATATTATGTTCTACACCACTATTGATGTATTTTTAAATTTAGTGTATATTTAAATATAATACATGTTACTAAAATAAACCAATTTATTACTACTTGAATTACAACACTATGAGCGACAAAACATTGTGGTTTGACCACAAATAGTTTATATAGTATGCATGGAGCATGTACTTTGTACATAAATAATTGTGCAAACCTGTTGTTTTAGTGTATTTGTTTTGTAATAAAATATTTAATGTAAAAAACATGTAGATGGCATGGTGCATGCCATAATAATAATAATTATGACTTCCATTTAATAAAGAATATTTTTAATTGAAATTTAAGCTAAACGTAATAGGTTTATTGAATAAATGTTTCATTTACTTCCTGTCACTATTTCCTGTCACTTTTCACAAAAAGTTATGTATTTCCGATATATCTGGTGAGATGTATGGATGTAGGCAATGTAACCGACTAATCTAAATAATAAAAGTCGGTCAGAGCAGTCATTGTTAACATTTATTTGTCATAGATTCATCTGAAATAAACAAAGTTTGGCACAATATATAAGAAGTTCCGCCAAAATGATATATTATACTACTGTTTATTGAAAATTAGTCTATAAAAAGGATCTGCTAGATAGGTATTAACATCATATCAAAGATCACATCTTGTAAGATAAAATATGTAAGTACATGTAGTTTAGTTACTCTTAGTACCAATTGTTAAAATATATAATAAATAATACTTTAAAATAGTTTTGATTGAGGTGTTTTCAATTTCATTTTTCAATGTGATAGTAGTATCTTGTTTCTCTTCTGAACAAGGCCCGTGTTTTGAATCTGTACGGGACTGTCAGTATTTTGAAAAAAAATGCAAAAATTGATATTTAGGACATGGTTTATCGGTATAACTGTCAAGTTTTCAAGTCGAATTAAATTTCTTTTCGTCTTATTTTTAGAAATACATGTCAATCATGTCCTGGACTAAATTTGGTTTATTTAATAGTAAACCACTATAGCTGTATGTTCAGTCTTCAAATACAATTTCCGGAGTAGGACGTAGGTCAGCCTGGTGTGAGTGATGTCGAAGGATCGAGTCTTCTTAGTGCATAAATTTGGTTCATTCCCATTTCAAAGCAGTGATCTACGGCTGGTACACCTTAGACTACATGGTGTGTGCTATTCTGTCTGTGGCAAAATGCACAATGAATATCCCTTTTTGCTAATCAGTAAGAGTAACCTATGCGTCTACATATAACCGTGAACTTGATATCAAATTTCCGATGGTTATTAATCAAGTTACGTGCTCTATATATGGTATTATAGGTAGCATTAAACAAACCAACTTTATCTGTTTATCTTGTTTGACAAACATTAAGTCTTGTTTATAAAACTAAAATTTTACGTTTGTCCTATTATGCTTTCGGTCACGAAAATTATTTCCTTATAAAACAATTTAAAGTTTTTTTTTTCAGAATTGAAAAATGATGAAGTTACTGATTGTAGTTTTTGTGGTTTGCCTGGTACTTGTCGCTGGTCGTAACAGAGGATCCGGAGGCCGCGGAATGGGAGGCAGGGGATTCGGGGATATGGGATTTGGAGGCAGGGGATTTGGTGGCAGGGGATTTGGAGGCAGGGGATTTGGAGGCAGAGGGTTCAGAGGTAGAGGATTCCGAGGAGGAAAACATGGAGGTAGAGGATTCGGAGGAAGGGGGTTCGGTGGAAGAGGACTCGGAGGTAGGGGATTCGGAGGAAGGGGATTCGGTGGAAGAGGACATAGAGGAAGGCAAAGTTGGTATTGATAACGTAAGTACTGTATTTTGAAACACTTGATGTCGCCGCATTAATATTTGACATTCAATACGACAGTAACGTAGACATCTGTTGGTTAACAGACAGCAACAAAATATATTGGTTATTTTTCGCATTTGAAATCGGTAAATTTATAGTAAATTGCATTGTAGCTATAATAAACCATTTCCAATGTATACAACTTGACGTTAAACCATAGTTTGTGTGTGCGCGCGCGCGCGTACAATAAAGCGGTTAACATGTTTACATGTACTAAGTACTTTGTTAAAAATGCTTTTAGTAGGACTTGATTATAATGATAAATTAATGTTAAAGAATGTACGTTTTAGTTACTTGCTATCAATTTTCTATTTCCTTTATTTATTTATCTTTACAGAAGGCGACGTACACATCATAAATATACTACCGTCCTGACAGAAGCCAACACTAACTCAAATCATTGTAATTTATCATGTACATGTACATGTTTTAGAATATAAATGTTTTAGTTTTTCAAATTGTTGTTTGTTGGTTGTGTAAAAGAAGAACATTACAGAGAATTATTCTTAAAACTCTAAAATGTTATAATCCTGATGAAAGAACGACGAGTTTTGACTTGTGTAACAAAATGACACTATTAATTAAAAGTATGACAAATATTTGTGTATAAATATGCAAACCCACCGATGGAACAATGGGTTTTGTGGGTATGAATATCTATGCAAAGATCAAGGTAAGAAACTAATGATTGAGATTCAATTGTGGACACTTGCCAGTGTAAGTGGTAGTACACCTACCCATAGAGCCTTACGGAGCACTCTGGTTTGGACACGAATGGGATTCGAACCCTTTAGGCATAAGCCCACTGGGTTAACCACTGCACTACGAATGCCAGTTGTATTTATAAACAAATTAAATAAATATATCCTATTAAGCTGGACAAGAAATGGGAGTTGTAGGAAAATAGAGAATAGAAATTTGCAAATGTTAAGTGTTGAATTTCACAGTGGTAAGTACATGTGATAATGTACAACAATTTACTATCTTGTTTTAGTAATAACATGTTTTACTAGGCATATTTTAAAGCACATTATGTTTAAAGTCAAAACAGAAAGCTCGTGACAGTATGATTATATCATATTTATTTACAAAACAGCACAATGAATATATTTGGATCTATATAAATTGTGGCAGTCAGAAGATCATAACAAAATTAGATTCTCAAAACATAGATATTATTTAATGTATGGACGGAAAGAATATTCAATATTGAATAGACATAATGATAATTATTATGATGAAATAAGAGCACAAATAATAAACAAACACAATGTATATTAAAACATAATATTTAGATTGTACATACAGTAGAACAGTTAGATAATTATAAAAAAGTCAGATAATTATATAACAGTCAGATAATTATAACAGTCAGATAATTATATAAGTCAAATAATTATAATTATAACAGTCAGATAATTATGAGTCAGATAATTATAACAGTCAGATACTTATAATTCTAACAGTGAGATAATTATATAAGTCAGATAATTATATAACAGTCAGATAATTATATAACAGTCAGATAATTATAATTATAACAGTCAGATAATTATATAACAGTCAGATAATTATGAAAGCCTTGACACCAAGTGAGATATAACAGAACAGAACAGAACTGTATTACACCCAGGCTGTTGGACAATGGCATATGGGGTAATATTAATATAGATAGGTTTTGTATGCCGAGACAGGATATGGTTTACATACAGGAAAAATCCTGGTTTTCAATAGGTGAGAATTAGTCCTGGAAAACACAAGTCTCAGTGGTGTAGTGGTTAGACCATCATGCTCAAGACTGGTAGGTACTAGGTTCGAATCCCTCTCATGGCATGGAATTTTTAATTGCAGTATTTGCTACATCTCAGTGCATGTTCCACCTGACTTATTAATGAGTAGGTGTACACCACTGACACTGGCCCCTCCCACTGACCTGTTTAAGTAAGCACTTTGATTTATTGTAAGATTATTGTAAGCACTTTGATTTATTGTAAGTACTTTGTATGGGACTTATTTTCAGTCATCTGTTTCTATAAAATGTATAATGTACAATTTATCAAATTTGTACTCATGGATTTTACATAAAATCATAATATTATTGTTGAATTCTGAAAAGGTAAGCACTTTTAAAAATCCAGGGGAGGCCTGTAAAGGCTGTGGTATGTACTGTCCTGTCTGTGGGGAAGTGCATATATGTTAAATAATCCCTTGCTAGGAGTAGCTGGTTTTATCATGGAAAGTGCATATGAAATATCCCATGCTGCTCATCAAATATTAGTAGCAGGTTTTATCATAGGAAAGTGTATATAAAAGATCTCGTGCTGCTCATCAAATAGATGTCAAATATTCTGTCTCTCATACTAGCACTAACTTCTGTCCTGCACAAACAGTCGAGGCAGCTGGGCTTAATGACAAGGACAGATGTGCTTGAACTTCAATTGGATGCAAGCATGTAGATAAGTTATTATAGACTAACTCAAAAACTCATAACGGTAAGCAGTTAAATTCCACAATGGTGCTTTTGACAACGAATCATTGATCACATATAAATCAAGAAATCAGAAACATTAGTAATAAATACGCTGAGATTGTAATTAAAAACTATACTCATAAATAATGCATCATTCAGAAAGTAATGAGAAAATAATCTATACACAGCCTATATAGAAATAAGTTTGCAGTCTTAAATTAATGTCAACAGTCAACATGATGTTCCACAGACTAAGCATAAACAACCATGGAATATTCTTTATATTACCATAAGCATAAACAAACATCTGTTAATAACAAGTGAAGCTTTAGTCTTTCACATTTCCATTGTAATTATTGTCAGTAATGACCCTTTTTACAATTCACTTCTGTTCTTCTGACGTCAGCCTCCATCAATCATTTGATATATTCTCTTCTGGATGAGCATCAGTTTGTTTGTATGAAGATGGCTTCCACCGATTCACACAACCACTATACTTTCACTGACAGGCATGCTGATCACTCCAGTCACAATGGGAATGCTACGACCTTGCTTCAACACATATACCTGAACAAATATTAAAAATGTATTAATATTCAATTTTAAGGATGTCTGAACACAAGCTGCTGGTGCAAGTACATTATATTTGGGTTTTTTCTAATGTAGAAGCCCATTCATTGCACTCAATCTGGTGCAGATATGATTTTGAACTTGATTTAATACTTTTGATTCAAACAGCTTTACTAAAAGTGACACATAAATTGAGCTTTCTCTCGTAGTGTATATCACCCACATTATAAAAGCAACAGTTTAGATTCAGCGACCAGTCCTTTATCCAGAGTCGGTGATTTACCATCTTCCTATTCTCAATCATTTTTGATTAATTAAATATAATATAACTAAGAGACTATAACAATACAGTAAATCATTCCACATTATTATTAATAAAACTGGAGTCAGGACTTAAAGCCATACTAAAATAAATCCTAGATGTTTATTCCCGCTAACCCTGTGGATAAAGGCCGGACCCTGTTATATTATTGTGTGAGCTGCACTCATCTGATCCTTCACACCGATTGCATAAAGCAGGCTGTGGTTTGTGTTATCCAGTGTGTTGGAAAGTGTATATAAAAGATCCCTTGCTGCTTATCAAATACAAACAATGACTTCATACCCAGGAAAGACATGCTTGAAACCCGATTGGATACAAGTAATAACCATCTTCTCACAAGAATGCTTTCAAACTTATACAAATGAAATTCAAATAACTTTTTATTTAAGTTTACTTGTAGTACAAACTATATACATAGAAAAACTTTACCTTGATATTATCTGAGACACCTTTTTCATTGAGGCAATCAATGAAGGTATCGAAAGAGTAGTTGAGTCCAGGCACAAGCATTGGCACCTGTAACGGAAACCATATATAAATGTTATACACAACTAACAACCACAAACGGTTAATAGGTGTAGAGAAAACAATCCTCGATGACTAAACTAGTGATAAAAATGTATTCCAGTATATAATCCAGTTTATCATTTACGTATAAAATGTTGACTGCTACTTTATATATGTATACATATTTCTCATATATTTCCTAACTGTTTCAGATATTTCACATAATTTCTGCAAATGTTAGTAATTGTACATATGTAACGTACATAAAAATATAATTAAATATTTTACACATTACTATTTGTTTCATAAAAGAAAGACGTACTCTCATATTCACCATTACTGTTATATTTGTGTCACTATTTTATTTTAAACCACTCACTTCAATATTTTCAAGTATCATTTCCCAATTTCAACCAATGGGACATTTAGTTAAACATATTTTATTATGTTTTGGCCATATCAGATTTGAGAGTTATGATCAATAATGCAATACTGAAATAGGAAATTGCCCTGTAAATATTCAATGACCACAGATTGGGTTCAAGCATAAAAACATTTTGATTCCAGATCAAGGTATATTGCTTGTATAGTTTTAATGAGTGGCTTCCCTTTTTGCAGTTCTCTTATTAAAAAGGTGGTTATATTTTTATAATTTAGGTAGTAAACATGCTATTCTGTTTCACCTAATGATTGCACATCCCCGAGTATTTCTAGTTTAATCAATGCATAGATTAATGTTTTTGTCATCAGCTATACAAAATAAAAAGTGGTGTGACACCCTATACTAAGAGTCCATATGACTACTTCATACCTGTATAAATGTTTTCCTGAATGAGTACAGACCGCTGTCATAGTCGAAGGTCATGATGAGGTTTGATGATGGCACTGTAAGAGATATGTTTTGAAGGTTGATGGTCAGCTTGAATGTTGGACCTATACCTTGGACCTGAAAAATCATTAGAGCATATTCCAATCAAATAAACTTGCAAATCTAAATTTTACACAATAAATAGATATATACATTTTAGTGTTACCATCTGACAGAGCAGTTCGTGTGTTCTGTGTAAGCATTCTTTCCAACAGAAATATTTTGAAAATAAGCATTTTAATGTGTTTTTCTGCAACATGAAACTTCAAAATGCTTTATGTTGATTAGACATAGAGCATTAAAAATAATTACCAACAAAGGATTCCTTAAATTTTAGTGATTCTCCCCACCCCACAACACTAATATATATATGGGAAACTACAAATTAATGTACACATAATTATGATTTGGTCAGAGCCTGTTGTGGATCTGATATGAAATAGCACAATACACAGAAGTAAATAAATACTGCATACTTGAGCAGCTAGTTTGATTGGTTCCGTGGGATCAGATGAGATGGGATTCATGCTGTTATCCAATGCTTTTGCGTAATCTCTTGCCGTCCTCAGTCGTAAAAGATACAAATCTCTCTGAAATGTTCTATGCATTTCTGCAAAAAGTATAGCAAAGAAACTTTTGTTATTAATTGTTAAGCAAAATTTTCTTGCAAACAAATAGTTCATTAAATAGATGAAATTGCTCTTGCAAACTACAAAATAGTTTTCAATTAATCATGTTTGTAAAATCATTTAAAGATGTGATACATTTTGAATTACTTGTTACTCATTTAAGACATCACTTTTATCATGTGGAGCTTGTACTGTTCATAGAGATTATTTATTTTGCCTCACATACCAACAGCATTTTCTCTTTCTCGTAAAGTCTGGTCGACAAACAACTTTGTCTTCTTGGGGACATTAAGTTTAATATTCTGAGCCGCTGGGGGTCCCGACATGAGATCCTTCTCCTCAAATTGACAGCTCCGCTTCAGAATCTTCACATACATTCCTCCGCCTGTCAATCAAAACCAGTAAATTCATCAGAAACGTTTCAATCAATAGCTACAGCTCAGATTACAAACTGCATGTACTCTGTACATAACATTGCAATTGATATAGAATTAATAAATTAGTAATCAATATTTCAGAATAATTAGTAATTACAGTAGTTATAAATGAAATTTATGGGATCATAAATGGTAAAATTGCAAAAATTCACTATTTGTATGAACATAATAGAATAACACAGAGACCTGAGTAAAGCTTTGCCTATTCGTTTATGCTTTGATCTAGAATGTATGGAGAAGTGTATATTGAAGTATCTATGTTGAAGTATGGGACGATGGCTCTGACAGGAATATGTAATGGCATGCGGAATTCATACCTCGAGTTGTCATCACAAGAGTACCGTCTTCTCTACCAAACTTTCCAAACTTCAACCCTGTTACAACATCCTCCATTTTAATAACATCCACAAGGTATTTCTCTTTGTAAATGTGCACCTCACAGTTGTTGAGAGCCACCAGCACTGCCATGAATGCTCGAGGCTTATAGTCTATTGTTTCCATTGTTGTTATACTAGATGGAAGTTTAATCGTCCAAAGTTTCTTTCCCTGAAACAAAAAAGCAAAACGTTATATTCTCATGTAATTCAGAATAAAATCAGAATACGTTAATAACAAAACATACAAAAGATGACATGTAAAAGTTGACGATTTCTTTACAGAAAAACAATTCATGAATATGCATTAAATGGTACATTTGTAAATATTTCATTCACGATATAAAAAATACTACTCATTATTTTTAATTTTATACCAATCATAGAACACAACATTGTTCAACACAACTCCCATTGATGACCAAGTAAAAGGATTCATCTTAAAACTTAGAACTCTGTATTTTATGGACGTATTCGAATATCATGCAACAAAAGATTTTTCATAATCAGGGGTGTGGAAATTTAAAAAATCTTCACTTGTCCCAGGACAAGTAGTCTGTCTAAATTTACTTGTTCTGAGAAAAAGTTACCTGTCCTGTTTTTTTCAATGATGAAATCCTAACCTTTTTCCCCAGATATAACTATTATACCCTTGTACTGTCAACCTAAATAACCAAGACATTTGTAAATACTGTGAAGGACGTCAAGAAATATCGACGTTCAGGCTTTATTTAAATAAATTTTGTAATTTATAAACTATGTAAAAATTATTTGTACGGTGGTGGACAAACACTACGAAAAAAAGTACTTGTCCGGGAGTACCACGTACCGGGTCGGGAAAGTCGGGCATACTAATTCCACACCCCTGTTGCTTATAGAAGGTGTTTCAAAAGCAAGTGGGGATGTGGTTTTTGAAGCCTTGTTTAAAGTTGACTTCTTTAAAAACCATCAGTAATTATGTTAGCAACTAAACTTCATGTTAGCTAATTGGCTAATTGGCTATTTGACCTACCTATGAGTCTGGCGTCGATCCTGAATGCCTTTGACTTCACCTCCGTGTGCAGTTTGCCTATCTGGTTCACCAGTGTTGTATTGATCATCATGTAATATGGTAAATCAGGTTTGAATGATTTTCTCACGTCATCATCATCATCTTCCCATGTGCACGAAGTCTTTGTCGGATGGGGACAATCTTCCTGTTTGCTGAGGATGAATGAATGAATGAATGAAAATGAATGGAAATACAAGAATGATCAAAAGAAAAAAATTAATGAATTAATTAGTTATAACTTATTTACACGTCTGTCATAGTTATGTAGTGCAGTACCTTGACTTCCTGTCCATGACAGACGTTACTGTTAGTATGAAAGAGGAAACCTGCTACTCCTATTTGATAAGTAGCAAGAGATCTTTTATGTGCACTTTCCCAGACACTGACAGTACATACCACAGTCTTTGTTAAACCAATTGTAGACACAAGTCGGTGTAAGTGGTAGTGCATCTATTCATTGAGCTTTGTGGAGCACTCGCTCTAGAATAAAAAATTGCATGTCACAAATGGGATTCGAACCCAGTACCTACTAGTCTTACACCTGATGTGTTTACCACTGCACTATGGAGGCCAGTATTAGTTCATTAATGATGTTGTACTTGGTACTCACAGTATAGCCCACACCATCATGACGAGGATGTTAGCCATGTTAATGTAGTGAGGCCAGTATTAGTTAATTAATGATGTTGTACTTGGTACTCACAGTATGGCCCACACCATCGTGACGAGGATGTTATCCATGTTAATGTAGTGGACACCCAGCTCCCAAGTGCATCTCATCGTCTGCCAGTTAAACACGCGACAGTCAATCGACTCCACAGGTCTGGGTTCATCTGTGCAAACAGTTCATAAAATATAAAAATTGTATGTATTCTAATAAACTTCTGTCGATATAGGCAATACTTCCACAGTGTTTTGTGATATCATAATGTAGCAGGAATTGTAGAGCTAAATCTTGACGACAACAGAAACAATTACACAAAATATAAAAACTATCTGCATGTTACATCTTTCCGCCATAAAAACATTTCATAAATACATGCTTTAATCTAGATACATAACAGAGGCTGAGCTATCTTTTTTATTCGGCACCAAACACAGTGACAGATTCCCTTTAAGAATTCCATGATCTTGTACTTACATTCGACCATGACATACTGTCGTCCCAGTGTAAGGGGAGGCAAGTCCATAGTTCTGTTGATCTTGCAGTAGTACGTTCCCTGGCTACTGTCCAACTGGATCGGATAATCCAAACTGATTGTCCTCGAGTTAATAATTTTGGTGTACTTGCGTGGTATTGATTTGGTAATCTTGTGTGTTCCATTCCTGAATGTTTTTGTGAAGTACATAGATGAAGAGTTGGTGCGGATGTGCAAGGCAGTCAGATTACAGATGAGCTTCAGGTTATTTCCAATAAATACCACAGGGTTATTTGGTCGTACCGCTGAAAGAAAACAAAATTGGTTTCCAGTAAAAACAAAAGGTGACAGTTAAAGAGACACAAAAAGTGCGATCACGTGATGAGGTGAAGTGGGTTATATGCAAATTAATTTGCGTATTTATAAACAGAAGAATAAAAACTGTGCTTATTTATCTACATAATTCCATACATTTATTATATTATTATAAACATCAACAGAAATTAAGAAAGTCATATTACATAAAATTGCTTGGTCTATGATGTACAAATAGATTGTCAAATCATGCACCTGAATAGCTAGAACATTTCTACGGTCACGCTATTGTCTGGAGATGCAGTGGAGCAAAACTGTTTGGTTGCCAAACATCATGAATGAGTCTTTAAACAATAGTTTTAACTTTAATACTAATTTACATCTATATTATGAACTATATTACTATACTTACATGCATGTATTTATGTTTTGTTTTAGTTTTGTTGATTGCACACATCAGATTGAGTGTAACTGTGTTTACTTGTGTACATCACATATATATATATATGTTTGTTTTTGTCTTTTTGCAGCATGTTGCAGCTTGCGAGACACAGTTAGATCCAATTTCACAGAAAAATGCAGCCTTTGCTCCGTCTAAAGATGTCTGGAAATTTATATCTGAATTAGGAATTAGTAAGGTAGTAACAAATGGCTTTAATTGCAGACATTTTCACTTTTCAGATGTCTCTTCCAGGGTTCACACTAGGGGCCGACTTGGGGGAAAATAGTCACCGAGTGGAGTTAAATTTAGCTTTGTTTTGCAAGCAAGGTGAAGTTCAAGTCACTGTGTACATTTGATTTGGTTGACATATTGTTTATGCAACTTTTAATCCAAGTTAACTCATTATGTGTATTTAAAATTTCTAAAGCTTAACCATTGTTTAATTAAAAATGTTTTTCTACTAGATTGATGGCAACTTTATGACTATGTAACTATAACCTCACACTGGTTTAGACAATTTCTGTATTAGACGGGTACGGTTTTAGCCATGGTGCAGTGTATATTTCTTTATTAGACAGTTGTAGGTGTGCCCAGAATGCAGTGCATATCATGACATGTATTTCAGGTGCAACTGTCTGTAGAAGATATTGAAACTATCCTGGATACTTTGATATTTGATGGCAAGGTTGAACGTTCCATCGTGGCAGATGCTGGAGGATCAGGAGACAGTGGACAACAGAAGCTGTACCGTGCAGTGAAACCACTCATACCTCCCACTGGACTTGTCAGAATGCCTTGTGGAACCTGCCCAGTATGTGATAACAAATTATTGTGCTTCATAGTGATAACACAGTATTGTTCTTTGTTGCAATTCATATCAGTGTGGCAAAATTGCAATCAAAGGTCAACATGGTGATTAATGGATATTCTACCATTACTTTTAAGAATACTTGAGTCTCATTGGTTAGTTAATATAATTAAGCAGTAACAAACCCATGATAACAAACCCATGGGCATTAACTGTGTCAGGAGACAGAATTCCATAATGGGAGAAATTCTGGGTTGATCAGGTGTTGTAATGACCAATGTTCACCATTGATGGCTTCTGATAAAACAATACTAGAATGCTATTAAGACCAAACATTAGTTTATTTTCATAAACTTGAGCTAATCATTCATACACATTTCCAGAAGTCACATAGAAAACATTGTTACGTCCAATATGTAACCATTTTAAAATACTTCAGGGATCATAAAAAATGCTTGAATAAATAAATTTTTTCCTTTTGTCAACTTAGAATTTAACAATATATATTTCAGATTTTTCACCAGTGTCACGAAGGAGGGGCAATTTCTCCAGCAACTTGTGTATATATGAAAGAATGGCTGGACCACTGACATTTTGTATGCCGTTTATATTAAGAAAAGACCAACATCAATACATATAATTTATTTTGTGTATTTTCCTGCTTGTTTGCCTTGTTTGTTAAAATTGTGATATGTAAATACTCTGAAAGAGTTAATTAATAATATATAATTGAAGAGACAAGCAATGACTTGGATTGCTTTAGATAAAGACCAGGATCTAGCAGTCCACCAGAGGTTGAAGGATCGATCCTCCTCAGTGACCCATTGTTTTCCCCCATTCCAACATATGGTCCATGACTGGTTGTGGTACATTACTTCTATGGTATGTGCTAACACTGTCTATGGGAAAGTACATGTAGAGGATCCCTTGCTAATAATCTAAAAAATGTAGTGCATTATGGTGGCAGGTGTCAATCAATGTGCTCTGTGGTGTTGTTAAGCTATACCTTTGATGCTTCAGACAAAAGATGGTTGGATCATTAAAAATCATTTCAATTACTCAATGTAATAACAGAACAAAGTATGCTTTTGATCATTTTATTAAAGGAAAATATGCACAAAAAATAGGAAAGAAAAATATCAGTTAGTACATGTTGTATATGTTTAACCATGAATACGTCTCATATTGTAAATTTGCACCACACTTTTAAACGGTTACAAAAAACAATTTTGGCACCATACATGTATTACCGGGTGTCACTTCAGTAATATTTCGTCATCAATTTACTTTTTTTCCCACACATATATTTTAAAATAATAGATAATTATTATTCTCTAGATGTTAAAATATCACAAATAAAAATATTCAGTGCTTAAGACTGATAACATAAACAAGTCTCCCAACTTCCATTAAAAATGAAATCAAAATGAATGTTTAAAACATGTCAATGGAGCACTAAATGTATATTAAGTAAATGTAACTGGACAAAGATATATTAATTATTATTCTTCAATATAAATTTTAAATCGAGAACAAAACATATCCAACTCAATATTGCACATGTGAAACATTTCAATTACTTATATTAATATGGTGGAGAACTTATGTTTTGATTAAACTCCTATCTAGATTAGATAACATACAATATGCTCCAGAATATTTAATTTGAAACACGACTTTGATATTTTAAAAGTTCTTATACGCGGATCTCTTGAAGCTACATAATTATATGTCTTTGTTTCTTTTAACAAAGCTTTCAAAATGCATAAGCAAATTGGACTGTTTGCTTTCAAGCAAAATGATTACCATTGGTAGGTGTATCGCAAGCTAAAAATAAGAAGATTATTTAAAAGTCAAATACATGTACATGTATATACTTCAGCAAATAAAACGTCATCTTTTCACATTTCATTATATTATTTGTAAGTTCAAACATGCAATTCAGTATAATATACTCATGATTATTTTAACAATTACTGATTCCATTTTAGTATTTGCCAAACTGAAAACCATGCATTAAAATTGAACGCTTTGTGAGTCGATCGTCCTTTGTTACAAGTAAGAGAACATTATTAAACCAAAATGTTTTGATATTTGCAGTATGGAGGCTAAAAACATAAAACATCACTATTTTATTAAATCAGTAGTGTTCTTTATCGGAAAGTCTGGAAATGCTAACAAATTCCAAAGTGACCATGTTGATTACAATACTAGCAATGAAGACAATGGAACAGTGTTCCAAATACATGTAAAGTTAAACCTGTATTCAGCAGCCACATCCAGATGTAACAAACCGTTGCCTTTTAAACTAGTGGCGTGTTCAGAGAACAAATATATGATAGAACATTAATGGTACAAGTTAAATTATATGTGAGATTTCGCCATCCTGAACACACCTCGGGCAGTTGCTTAATTAATAAAGGTCACCGTCTGAATTATGACAGAATCAAAAAGTAGACCCTACAAGTGATATTAATAATTACATCATATTTCATGTAAAAACTGTTGATAAATCTAGAGTTCAAACATTTCGATCATTTTAAAATTGGTATACAAGTTCTGGATTCACAGATGAAAACATGAACAGTGGTCTATCAAAAATTTAATACTGCGTAGATAATGATGGTATAAAAAATAATTTGCAATTCATTTGAGCAACCGGTATATATAATGGAATGTGGAAAACAATGTCAACACAATATCAGTGAAGGTGATGCAGCCTTAAGTATTAGCAAATGATAATACAAGTGATTCATAAGTGTAAAAGGTTATTTTAAGTATGGGTGCCATTCAATTATCAATTCTATAAAATGTCACATCCATGTAATATCCTAACGAAGTCCAAGTATGTTTGTAATGCTTGTTAAATTTATATATCTTCAAGTTATGTGATTTATTTATATCAGTCCTTATGGTTTGAGGTTGTCTCTCATTTATGCTTGCACAAATCGATTTTCAAGTGTGTTAAATTCTACTTCAATAAAAAAAGTTTGTTCCCACATCAATAAAACATTTAGTCAAAAAATAAAGTTATGTTAAAATTCCGAACGTTTAGAGTCATTGGCACAAATGGATTCGACCTAAAATGGGTGCTTTTGTATTGATGTTGCGTAACGCTTCTGGAAGTCGGTCATCGACACAGCGCCAAAAACCAACATGGCTGCTGGATATTTCACGTTTGAAACTATCAAAAATTATTTGCGAACGCACTTGAATATTTTTCTATAGATTACAATGTTACCCGACTAACAGGTATGTCAAACATTTTTATTTTTACATGTATTTACAAAAAACCTTTACGTGAGCCCAAACGACATGTAATGGATCTAACAACTTACAAATAGTTTTGGTTTTGACACCGACAACAATTCCTGGAGATGTGTTGCTTGCCAACCATATTCAAACCATAAGCACTTCTATACACACGTTTCTAGTTTTAATTATAAATGCTATTTGGACCTCTTATTATTTGTGAACATTTCAATGATTTATTTTCTCAAAATGAACATCTTCGGTGACAAATGGGTACCGGTACTAGCATATATCACAAAACTAAATGGCATGATTGCAGTTTATGCAGAATATTTATCAATAAGTGTTATGTGTCTACATTGGATAAATACACAAATAATTGATTTAACTAGAATATAACACATTGCTACAACATAAAAAATGTATAATAAATTGTACATGCAATAATAATTTTGATGTTTAAAAATATGAGGAATGAATATAAAATGTCACGTGTATAGAGTGTTGTAAATATAGAATACTAACTGAGTTTGCCTGTCATACCATTTTTATGAAACGAGTTAACAGTTTTGGTATCTGACGAGCGAAAGCGAGTCAGATACC
>JAUTCZ010045164.1:0-12115 GCA_032273805.1 Melanodrymia brightae | reverse complement strand
CGCACATCCATTAACAAATTCACGTTGTGTAGGGAAGTAAGATTTTGACGTTAGCCATTTCGACTGTCACATGACTCACGTTTACGTGTCAATATTAAACTAGTTAGATATTGAGTAATTGTTATGACATTAGCTATATCTTACACTGGAGTGTAATAATTTACTATCTTAAAGTCGTTGTATGGCTATAATTGTGTTTGTTGAATATTTGTAGGTTGTAATGGTGCTGGTAGGAAGTTAAGGTCTAACCCACGGGAGTCATGGAACGGGAGCTAGGGCCATCGCCCTTCCACCTCTTTACACGGGATTCGCTGTTCAACATCGAAAGGCGGATAGCCGAAGAGAAAGCTGTTAAGGAAGCCCAGCGAATAGCGGCGGAGGGGTCAGATGATTCTGAGGATGAAATCGAGGAACCGAGCCACCATGAGCCGGAACCTAAGCCCAACCCGAAACTCGAGGCAGGGCGTAAGTTACCACCATCTCTGGAGGACTATGCGGTGTCGGAATACATTGCCAGGCCTCTTGAAGACATCGATGAGTTTTACCACAACAAAAAGGTTAGTGGAAATAGAATAAAGTTTATAGAATTATTATTGTCACATGTGTGTGAGAATTGAGAATTTGTATATTGTTTCAGGTTACCCAATTCTTTTTGGTGTAACCCATTACAAAATATGTTGATATATGAAGGGGATGTTATAATTTAGTATTATTAATTTACTGCAATATTGAATATTTTATTTTTATTATTATCCTTTGAATACCGGTATATGATTTGTACTTTTGCCTTTACATGGAGTCTATAAATAAATGGCAGGAGAAAAAAAAAGGGTAAACAAATATAATTTGTTTGATATCGATCAGTACATATATTTTTCTAAGTATTACCCCATAACTATCACCTTCATAATGGAATATTGAATGGTTAGTTTTACTATTCCATTTCTATTTTGGGCTAGTGGAATAGTGTGTATTTCGACCCATGTTTTAACATAGATCTGTGTAATGACATTTAACTGTATGTGGTGTTTGTCATCCCGTATAATAAAGTATGTAAAAGATGACTAAACATGTAAAACCTCTATAGTTGTATATTTGATGTGTTCTCTAATTTCAGACGTTCTGTGTTATTGGCAAGGACAAGACAATCTACCGGTTCAGCGCCTGTAGTGCCATGTTTATTCTCACTCCCTTCAACCCAATACGCCGTGCTACAGTCCACATCCTCGTCCATCCATATCCTTTTACTCTCAGAGTCTGACACCTTTTACTTTCACATAACAAATCTCTACCAGCCTTCAAAAAAACACCCAAACAACACAGTTTACTTATTGATTTCTATTGCGAAATTCTGCATTGATATCTGGGCCCGGTTGTTCGAATCGTGGGTTAACTTAACCACTGATTAACATTAATCTTGGGTTAAATTCCTTAACCCAGGGTTGGCTAATCAAGGGTTAAAAGTTGGGTTAGGATATATTTAACTCATAGTTAGCGCTAACCAACGTTTGAACAATGTAATTTTTAATCAGTAGTTAAATTTAACTCTTGGTTAGGCACTTATCTCAGGGTTAGCGCTAACCCAGGATTCAAAGAACCTGGAGAATATTACATGAATGGCCACTAGAGACATTTATCTTACCAAGAGTTGTCTAAAACCAATCTAACATACCATCAAAAACTATTTATATTTTAAATTGAGTTTAATAGTAATGTGTACATGACCTCATTTTCACCAGCAATGAAACTAACAGACAGCAGTGACTGCATCACTTTAACAGCCAATCGGGAGTCTTCAAAAATCAAATTTCAACCTTGGCTAAAAATGGTTCCAAAGAATGAATTAAATCTCGCTAATTTTCCCAAGCCCATTATCATTGGGATTCAAGACCAAAATACATGTACTTGATAAATTTTGGAAAAGGTATTTCACCTTAGTATCAAAGATGGCCTACCGGTACTCAATTACGTTAAGCAAAACTGGAAAAGGTTCTAATTCATAAAATATGCAAATTATACCAAAATAAACACTCGCTCTAAAAATGGAATGCATTCCACTAACAAAAAGCAGATTTCAAATTGAACCTTGGGTGATGTGTTTCAGAAAATGAACTACTAATTTTATAACCACATACACCTTTGCCTACTACTCTAAATATTACACATTAAAAGGTTATATTTTAGTGATTTTTCCTTAATGTTATTCACAATATTTAGTGTATTCATCATGCTCACGATCATTATAAATTGCGTCTTCATGGCGAAGACGGAATCAGCAGAAGATTATGTCGAGTGAGTATTTTTGGGTGGAAACTCAATATTACCATAGTTATAGGCAATATGACATCTGCAAGGTTATTCGAGGGATATCATCAATTAAGTGATATTGGCTCTCACAGTGAAATGAGTGATGTAGGTAATCATGAAAGGCAGTTGAGTAGTACATGTATAAATTATATATAATATATTCCGAAATTTCAGAAATAAAATATATGTTAACATTATAAGCTTTTATTAAAGTACCGTACGGTACCTATCTTTCCATCAGATTGTTGTGAACCATCCAGATTATTTGTAACAGAGCATCGGCTAACTTCAAACCTGAACATGATTGATTTTATTTAAAATTATCTTTGTAATTGTGATTTCTTTACAGATTAATCTTCACTGGTATCTATACTGTAGAGTCAGCTGTAAAAATTAATAGCCGGGGTTTCATAATGACCCCCTTCACGTATCTCCGGGATCCATGGAACTGGCTGGACTTCTTTGTAATTAGTGTGGCGTAAGTACTAAGTACACTCTCATTGTTGTAGACTATTATTCGAAAATGTCCAATCTTAATAACATTACTTAAGTTACTGTAAAGGTATTACGTCACGTATGCCATATTTTCTTAAATATCTTGATATCTTGAAGTATAGGTCTGAATAATTTGCTATAATTTTCCACTGACGATGATGGTTTTTTCTAACTAGTGCTTTTAAAACCTCAACCATTATATTTTATATAATGCCATAGGTACAAAAACACATTGAAATAAGTGGTTCATAAACAATGGCATTACATTCAACAAAATGAAGAATTGTATTGCCATCAAGAACTGCTGATAGTGATAGTGCAATAAAATATATGTAATATATAGGTTTGAAGACTGCAGTTGTATTTGTGTTTAGATTTTCTTTTGTTCTTGTATATATATATTAAACAAAAATTTTATAGTTTAAGCTCACATAACTGGCTGTATAATTTTTTCCAGGTATCTGACAATGGTTTTTGCTGATTTAGGAAACCTTTCAGCATTGAGAACATTTAGGGTGCTTAGAGCTCTTAAAACTGTAGCAGTTATACCAGGTAATGATTTAGTTGTCACTAGTTTTTATTAATTAAGCATGTACATTAAACAAACTGCTACTGGGACAAGCAACAAAATAATTCAATTCTTTGTTTCACATGAATATATGAATCTATCAGAATTTTGCCAACAATTATATCGGCTCTGTTACTCATTTTATGTTGGTTATATATTAGGGGGAAAACACCTCGTTTTTCAACAAGCTTACAATGAGAAATGAAGTTAAATAATCGAAATGATCTAAACATGTGAATTCAAGAATTAATGAATATCAATGTTACATGTTTGCAATACATGTATTGATGTTCAATTCAATGTTTGTTGTATGGATTGCTATTTTTCATCTTTTAACTATATAGGCTAAAATTATGTAAAACATTATTATTTATGTAGGGTCAGTTTTGTATTTAGGCCCCGGGCATACCAACGTTCAGCCCTGATAGTACAGATCACTGTCTGCTAATTGAGAAAAGTATGACGTTACCTGTGTAGACCATGTGTCAAAATTACCAATGTTATCGGCATTTGTTGATGTACATATGTAGTATAAAAATACTCTGCAAAGCTTTGCATTTTTATATAATTATTTATCATGACATAACGATAAATTACTATTGTCTCAGTGTACACAAATCAGAATTTGTAGCAAACTTGTAGAAAAAATAAAAACATGGAAATGTTGCAAGCAACACATACCAATTGTGAAAATGACTAAAGGGTCATTCTGTGTCAGATCAACAAATTTTCTGGCAACTTTCCGCCACACCGTCTTAGAATTGGCCAATTTTTAGGATAAGTCTATTTCAATGTATATTTCGACATATTAAAAAATCACCCAATTCTAAGACAGTGTGGCGGAAGCCATTTGTTGATCTGACATGGAATGACTCTAAAATAATTTAGGATTGTCAAAGAAGAAAATGAAAGTTATATGGTTTGAAGAGTTTCTACTTGTGTATGTTTGCTTTGCAATGAGTCGAGTTTTGTTTAATATGTAGGATTGAAAACCATCGTGGGTGCCTTACTGGAAGCTGTCCGTCGTCTACGTGACGTGATGATCCTCACAGCATTTGTACTGTCTATCTTTGCTCTCGTCGGTATGCAACTTTACGCAGGGCAACTGCTCAACAAGTGTGTCAGGAACTGGACTTTGGAACTCGGCCCTAACGTCACGGACGATGAATGGATGAACCATATTAACAATAGTTGTATGTATTTTGTTCACATTATATCCAAAGCACCGTAGATTCTTTTCTTTTTTTTGCGTTTAAAATATTTGGCATTGTTTATCAACAGGTAAGAGGACATATATTTTACTAACATGAGAATTAGCTGCATGCCTGTGTTTTAAATAGGCTTGTTTGAGCAACATCGGTAAACAATATTATTATAAATGGAAACTGATAGTAATTAGAAATTCTATGAATATGATTTTCAGTCTTATGTTTACGATTTACTTTGTAAGTAATTTATATGACGTATTATTTATTTATCATATTGCAGTAAACTGGCAGGACTTGGATGGTGAATATATAGTATGTGGCAATGGGTCGAGTGCAGGGTAAGACTCTTATCATTCGTATCTGGAGTAATCTCAACCAAATGAATCATTTTAATAGAACCAAGGTTTAGGTTTTCTCCAAAGTCATTTCAAAAACATTTTATCCTGTTGTTTAGGAACACAGCATTCCTTTAATTAAGTGTGTTCCCACATTTGGTTGGTACTGGCCTCTGTAGCACATTGTTTAAAGCATCTGGCTTAAGATTGGTAGGTACTTTGTTCGAATCCCATTCGTGGCATATGAGATTTTTAATCCCATTACTGACACTAACCCACAGAGAGTGCTCCACAAGGCTCAATGAGTAATTGTACGTCCACTTACATCAACTAATGTCTACACTTGGTTTAACAAAGGCTGTGGTATGTACTTTCCTGTCTGTGGGAAAGTGCATATAAAAGATCCTTTGCTACTTATCCTGAACAGGCAGTCAAGGACTGAGTGTCCACGACAGACGTGCTTGAAACTTAATTGGATATAAGCACATAAATAATAAGTTTCAGTAAATAACTAACTAACCACTTGGTTGGTTGGTTGAAGCAAATAAGGGTCTATCGATTTTTGCTGAAATGTGTCGATTCTGGTAGCTCCGTAAAAAAAATTGAGGATATACATGAACTTTAGACCAGATATTGATTATCTGCTTTAGAAATAAAATTATATCAGTATATGTGATTTAGATTTTGCTTTCTCTACTAAAACACTGTTATTTTATTTTTCTTTCCTAAATAAGAGTATTTTTTCAGTGATGGTCTATAGTTTGAAAAACTCTATAGACTTGGCTACACGCTGTTGACAGAGCTTTTAAAAGAACAGTGCAATGTATTTAAATTATTAATCCTTAATCTAATTGATCTGACACTCTGTTCAGTGTAACACATATTTTATTCAAAGAGGATCCATCTCAATGAAGAAATACTTTGCTAATAATGAGATGTTTTTTATTACCTACGTCTACAAGAGAGAAATAGAAGCAGGCTTCAAAGGCCAGCTTTTTCTTGGACTTGTGTCTACATGTGAATTTGCTAGTGTTTACAAAACTGTAAGGAGTCAGTCAGTGATCACTGATTACATAATGACTGCAAGGCTTCACTGCTATGTGTATGTGTGTAAGCAAGTCTCTTTTTGTTTGTCTTCTCAAGCCCAAATCCACAATAAGTCTAATGTCCAATTGCTCTATGATAATTTTGACATTCTTAGTTATTAGTTTAATAATTATGAAATATCGTGGCAAAAACCATGGCAGTCATCAACAACTGCAGGCATTTCAACATTTTAAAAAAGTATGCTATACAAGTTGGTTTTTTTTAAATTGAAAATTTTGCAGTTCTCAAAATGCCACCTTTTTAAGAATGGTAAATACAAAATGTGTATACAACATATTTCGGACAATGTATATCAAACTATACATACTATATTAATTTTATATCATCTATACTTCACATTATTTCAGACAATGTATGGAAAATTATACGTGTATACCGAAGGTGGGCATTAATCCAAACCATGGCTTCACGAGTTTTGACAACTTCGCCTGGGCTCTTCTCTGTGCCTTCCGTCTCATGACTCAAGATTATTGGGAATCGCTGTATCACTTAGTAAGTATCAACAACTTTACACGATACATCTTTATTGATATTGTAAGCAATAAGATGTAAGTAAATGTTAATTTTAATAAGAAATGCTCTACTATCCACCAACATGTTACAAATAGCATTAGATACCCACATACAGTGGAAGCCATCTTAATTATTTGATGTTATTCCAAAATTTCTAGAAGTGTTTTAAATTTGATCAATATTAGAAGTTTGCCCATTTAGTAAGATATAGTTGAAACTAACCCTAATAAAGACTTTCGACATCAATCAATGAGTTCCAGAGGTGTTGTTAAACAAACAAACTTTATCTTTATCTCTATCAATTCTACATCATATGTATGACAACTGTATTATAGTTCATAATTCACTTCCATTCTAAGCTAGTTTTGAATGTGCAACATTGAAAATCACACACAGATATAACGTTTTGCTTTGTATTAAAACAGGTATTGCGTGCTGTGGGCAACATGCATGCTATGTACTTCGTCCTCGTCATATTGCTGGGCTCGTTCTATCTGGTCAACCTCATCTTAGCCATTGTCGCCATGTCATACGATGAGACACAGAAAAAAGATGCAGAAGATGCTGCTGATGAGGCTGCTGAACGGCTGGTAAGTGATGTCACGTGATAGATTGACAAAGCTGCAGAATGGCTGGTAAGTGATGTCACGTAATAGATTGACAAAGCTGCAGAATGGCTGGTAAGTGATGTCACGTAATAGATTGCCAATATGCAGAATGGCTGGTAAATGATGTCACGTGATAGATTGACAAAGCTGCTGAACGACTGGTAAGTGATGTCACGTGATAGATTGACAAAGCTGCTGAACGACTGGTAAGTGATGTCACATGATAGATTGACAAAGCTGCAGAATGGCTGGTAAGTGATTTCACATAATAGATTGACAAAGCTGCAGAATGGCTGGTAAGTGATGTCACGTAATAGATTGACAAACCTGCAGCACGACTGGTAAGTGATGTCACATGATAGACTGACAAAGCTGCAGAATGACTGGTAAGTGATGTCATGTGATAGATTGACAAAGCTGCAGAATGACTGGTAAGTGATGTCACGTTATAAATGGCTGGTAAGTGATGTCACGTTATAAATGGCTGGTAAGTGATGTCACGTGATAGATTGACAAAGCTGCAGAACACATTAGCAGATCCAAAGAAATAGGTAAATGTTGCTAAATAGAGAAACATTGCAATGACTACCATATGATGATACCATTGCAAAATTAACACATTATATTATTGACACCTTTTTGAAAATCTATAGTTTATTACAGAATGTACTGACGCAACTGTTTATCCAATCGATATATTGTTGTAGATAATTAAGTTGAATTACAATGTTTGTTTGTTGTGCAGCTGGAGGACGAGAGACGTGAGATGCTGTCTAACATGGATAACATGTCCATATGTGATGGTCTGCCAGACAAGGTCGACGAGAAGGACGAAATGAGTGTGCATTCTGATCAATCAGCAAGCTTCTTCCTCCAACCAAATGCAAAATCACAGAAACGAGTACGTCTCTTTACTTTTACACCTGCAGCTATTTGAACTAGCAAGTCATGGATCCATAAGGGAAGATGGCACAACAGTCCTTTCAGCATAAGAATAGCTTAATTATACACTACAGAACACGTTGGTTACAATTAACCTTAATGAACCAACAGAAGTAGTTCATTATAACGTTAGTAAAACTTGTGCTCAATACCGCCATTTTGGATACTATATTCTACACACAAAGCAGGAAGTTTTTTGTTCTTAATGTAGGAGTTAATTTGCTATATACGCTTGTTATAAACATAATTTACTGTAAAGCAATACTGTCCAATGGGGTAAATTGGCATAATATAAAATAGCCAACAAAAATGAAATTTTCTACAGCCAACTGTGTTCTTATCTTTTCTAGAGGACGAATGAAACCAGTAAACAACTTTCGTATGTATATTGCTGACATAATGCATCGTGATGGAAATTAATTTTAACAAGTTGATTGTGGTTATGCAGTATTGAGCTTGATTGTTATTGACTACCACAATTGAATAACGGGTTAATCTGTGCGCAGTACTTTTTACACTGATAACATTGTTAATCTATTAACACTTTCTGATTCTTATTTTTAAATGTCTACTGAATTGGAAATAATATTTGTACAACAGATGTAGTTATTGTAGATTAATATAAATACTAACAACAAATATAAGCGTTCCCATAACTCCAAATCTTTGCTTGTGATTAAATCGAAAACGATTGGTTAGATGGCTCATCTATGATTATCTCATGTTTTATTGAAAAATCATCTTTTACTGACCCAAATCATGTTTCATTGATCATGTTTTTTTTTATGTATCTCGTGCTTTACTAAAACTAGTTGTGCTTTAATAAAACACTCAGTTTTCACATTTTACTAACCAAAGTTATGTTTTAGTCATAAAAGTTGTGTTTTACAACAAAAGATGTATTTTACTGAACTTTTTCATGGGTTTTTTATATAAATTATACCTAAATCACGACTTACTGAACCTAGCGGTGTTCTATGAACCAATGTAATGTTTTGCTGATGCTGATGTCCATTTGGTTGTAATTGCTATTTATATTCATGTTTTATTGCGTTAACTGGGCTAGAAATGCTGTTAAAATATATATATTCAGATTAGGCCACAATAAAATAAATCCTAAATTTTTTATCCCTTCCCACCCCGAGAATAAAGGTCATTTTTTTATTTAAACATAAATGATTCTTGATGTGCGGTATTTCCAATGTCTTGAAAATATCAAATTAAAATTTCAACCCATGCACCCGCATTTTGAAACAAATTTGGATAAAAATGTACCAGTAGCATCTATGTTATTATGGCTTTATTAGAAAAACAATTTCATGACACATGTTTATTAACTGGGATGCAATTTAAATCATATCATGTTTGTTTATTTAACAATATCACTGAAGCACATTAATTAATAATTATTGGTTATTGGATGTCAAGTATTTGGTAATTTTGTCTCAATTGCTCACATCAATTGCTATATTTTCTTCAGTTAAACTCCATTATCTCTTGACCTCTTTGGATATCTAAACACATTTATGTGAATAAACTCTCACTAACTACCTGATCCCAATTTATTGTTTTGGTTATTGAGATAACACAGTAATCATGATTTTATTATATGATAACTTCCCATTATATATATATATTTTTTGCTTACAATTTAATTTATGCTACAAGAAAGCTTTTTCTGCAAGCAATGCATGATCTTGTTGGCTTTCCTTTCGTCAAAAGTAAAAATAAAGCAAACCTTTTTACGTGAAACTATCCATTGGATATTATAGAGTGCAAATAACGAATATTATAAAATACTAACCAGGTTTTTATGAGAAATCTGTTATACATGTATTACAGTTGTAGTCGTTCATCGCATTGTGACAAATGATAAAGTAGAATCTCACACCTTAGCGTAATAAAGTGGTTTCTGTTACATCTGGTGTAATAAGGCCAAGTCAGGACAAAAACACTTGACTAATTCTGTTTTCTAATACCTGTGTTTCTTTTATTTTGCCAATGCACTTTATTATTTTGAATCGCTGTTTTATGTACAATAACCATAAGTTAAATGCTACTTCTGTCATAGACATAAACGAGAACAGGTAGGAGGAGAGAATAATGGCTAGATATTGAAATTTGTGTTTAGGAATAACATAGATGTATTTGGAAACAGTGTTGACAATAAACATTATTTTTATTATTTCTGGATATTATGGTGTAAGTTTGTTATGATAAAACTGCTGGTTGCGGTTGTCATTTTGTCCTACATACTCGTGTGCAAGCTAGGCCACCTCTCACTCACTTGTGTATTAATGTTTCAGGACAGTTTAAGTCTGCCTGACTCTCCCTTTGTGTATCGACGTAACAGCAGGTCGAGCCAGTTTAGTTGGAAGAAAAAGCCGCAGTATGTGAGAGCCGCAGATCGTCAACCGCTTGTGCACCAGAACTTGGAAAATCTTCCTCTTCCATATGCTGATGATTCGACAGCAGTAACTCCATCATCAGAAGATCTATGCAATTTCCCCTTTCACAAAAACCTTCCCAATGGCAGACGGTTTAGTACTGCCTCTCAGACGAGAAGACATCGGCCAGATGCAAGGCCATCGTCAAGAAGAAGTAGTTTTGCTTCGAACATTAGTAGAGCATCCTGGAAGAGTAGAAAGTCAACAAATTCCCCATTAGATCCCCTAACGAAGGAGAGCAAAATGGAGAGGTTGTTTAATTTCAGTCGGAAAGGCAGTCAGAGAGTCCCTGATGTCGTTGTTGATAAACCGAAAAAAGATGACCCCGTAAGTTATAGCATACGTGTGTAGAGAATCGATTTGAAAATCTATTTAATTTCATATTAGGCCCAATATCACTGGCAACAGTAAAGAAACATGTTTGCAGTACATAACTAGGAAAGTCGATGTTTATCTGATGCATTGCTCACTAAATGCAGCTTTGATTGAAATAATTATTTCTGTTTAGTATGGTTTTGTTCAGTCAACATGTAAAACATTTATTAAAATCTCTTATATATTTATAATTGAAACATTATAATATATTTCAAAATGGCTGGACTTACACACTGTAATAGGTCGGACTGTTTTTTATTCAAGCAGTGTTTTTTTTATATTAAAAGAAAGAGTAACTGAAGAAGTAGAAGGAGAAGAATAAAAGGAAAAAACAAACATTAAGCTTTATCCTTAATCCTACCCATGCATGTCCTTGCAGCTGTTAGTGTGTCTATGTTTGCACATGCATTAAGTTACATATGCTCCAAATGTTACAGACTATACTCTGTGGTAGTTTTGTAGTGTGTTTTTGTAGATAACTTTGCTTTGGTCCAACATAGGAACAAAATTAGAACAGATTTGAACATAACAGAATTGTTCTATTTGTGCGGGAATTGAAATAAAATTTATTGTTTGGTCTAGATCTTTGTAACACTATATTGGTGGCACCTTCAAAGTAGCTAGTGAAAATAGCAGTGTTTTAATCATTTTGGGAAAAATGCAAATTACCTGGCTGAGTGATTGCAAAGATGTAAAATAATACAATTGGAGGATGTAGGTATTTTATGTAGTCTTTTTTTTATTATTACATTCAGTGGTTGCTAAGGTGACCAAAGTGGTTTTAATTCTTAATGTAATTTTAATAACATCCACATAAAAAAATAGAACAATTTTGTCATTTCCAATCTGTAACCCTTGTTTTCCTATATTGAATGAAACCAGTTATCTATAAAACAGTACAAAACTCCATTAGTGAAGTATAGCTTATAACACTTATTTTACTTTTGTATATTAATTAAGCCAGCAGCATTTTATTTGCAAACATATCCTGCTATTTTATTTGGCAAATTATTATACAATACTACATTGCAAATAATAGGTGGTAACATAATTATGATGTTTATGTAAACGTATTTTATGATATGAATGTATTCTACAATACAGTCAAACCTGTTTATAAATTTATGCCACATAGGGGAATTTCACATATAAATTAAAACTCATTCATATATAGAAGAGATGTATCCAAATTTGCCGTATATTGATAGGT
>JAUTCZ010045153.1:0-12122 GCA_032273805.1 Melanodrymia brightae | reverse complement strand
CCGACGAAGATGCTGTTTGGAGAGAATTCTTTGAAGATAGCGATTCGGATGGAGAATTGTTTGAAGGTTTTTTGCCGTGTGATATCGATGTAGAAATGGATAATCATGATAATGACGATTTTTCGGAATCTGATGTTGACATTCCAACACCTGGTGTTTCATTATCGGATTCATGGTTTCCACGATTCAACAAACAAAATGGCGTTTTGTTCGATACTTTTTTCAAACTTATGTACAAATTGTTTTTACACAATTTCACAAAAAAAAATTAAAATTAGGTACAATTGTAGGAAATTATATTAATAATAATTCTTTCATTACATGTTGTGGTATTAATTCAATAATTAATCAGTTATAATAATTTTTAATGAACCACTAGTAATTTCCTCCATTTCACAAAAGGAGCCAGTTTTTAGAACCTGGAGGGTGAAATTTGTTCCAGGTTGGAGAGAGTTAATTTATCACGACATGTCGACATAAAGCGCACTTTATGACATTATTTTAAAATAAACTGTTTTTTCTTGTTTTACTCGACAACTCAACACGACAACATAATTTATGCCAACAAGTCGGCATGACGTGTTAATTTATCGCAACAAGTCGACATGACGTGTTAATTTATCGCAACAAGTCGACATGACGTGTTAATATATAGCAACATGTCGACATGACGTGTTAATTTATCGCAACAAGTCGACATGACGTGTTAATTTATTGCAACAAGTCGACATGACAATTTATTGCAACAAGTCGACATGACGTGTTAATATATCGCAACATGTCGACACGACGTGTTAATATATCGCAACATGTCGACATGACGTGTTAATATATCGCAACATGTCGACAGCTACAAAGGATATGGTCGTTCATTATTCATTTGACTACGCACAACAGGTGCATTACCCCTCCGTCCCGATGCAGCCTGGACCCATGTATTTTTTAGTTCCCAGAAAATGTGGACTGTTTGGAGTGACTTGTGAAGGCATACCTCAACAGGTGAATTATCTCATAGATGAGGGAATGTGCATTTCTAAAGGGTCGAATGCAGTAATAAGTTTTGTGGACCACTTTTTTCTCAGCTTATGGACTAGGAGAAAAGCATGTACATTTGCACTGTGACAATTGCAGTGGGCAGAATAAAAACAATATGATGTTGTGGTTCTTGCTGTGGCGAGTTCTACATGGCCAACATGTTACCATAACATTGAACTTCCTAATCACCGGCCATACAAAGTTGGCGCCAGATTGGTGTTTTGGATTGGTAAAACAAAGATATCGCAGATGCATGGTCTCGTGTCTCAATGATATAGCTAATGTTGTGAACTCTAGTACGAACATTGGATGCAACATCGCACAGATTGTTGGATCTGAAAATGGAGAAGTTTTTGTGGACCAGCGGGACTGGCAAACGTTTCTGAAACTTTAAAAGTTTAACTGGAATAAAAAAGTACCAGCATTTTAGGTAAGTACTTATTACATTATTGGTCGGAAAATACCGTATTTAAAATAATTATTTGAAAATCTGGCCTTTTTTCTATTTCTTAATTTTCTAGTATAAAAGTTTATTTTTGTATTCTGCTTATGTCATATTGCAGCTAAATCTAAGTATATATTCGTTACTACTCAGCAAAAAAACTACAGATAAGATAATAGAACAATCAAATCTGGCCTGTACAGTGTAGGTAGCGGGATTGGTAATTTGGACATAAATTTGGCTATAAATATTGATAAATGTGTGACAAGATTTTGTTTGTTTTTTTTAAACAAAGATCGCAATTTTTGGATACTTGACCAAAAAAGTGAGAGTGAGCCCTGAACAATTTACATTTAAAATAAAGTAGTTGTTCAGACATATAATTTCTGTCTTTCTAGATTTGATGCCCAATATCCCGAATATTACCTGTCCAGTCCCTGCAAATGTGGATCTGATGAAAATGCCCGAAGGAAACGACAAAGGCTTCAGATATAGGCCCTAGTCTCATTATGATGGAGTTGCTTGGTTGATGACAGTTTTACATGCATTTTGTTGTGGAACAAAGTCACTTGAGTTTAATTGACAGTGAAAGATACATGCATCTGCCAAGCTAATAGTAATAAAAATTATTAAAAGTTTCAATATGATGATGCAATGATTTATGCAACATATATTGTGACAGAATAAAAATAATTTGGAAAGAGATCCAAATGTTCCCACTGTAATGGTGACCGATTGAAGTGCAATCGTATGAATAGTTGGAGATGGAAACATTTTGATGTATTTCCAATTACTTGTTTTTTTATTTTAAATTAACATAACAAACTTTTTAGAAATCATGTTTGTTTATCTTTATAGTGAAAGCCATTCTCAAAAGGACAATGCTCGAAGCGAGGAAGAAGTTTCAAAATGTAAAACAAAGAGGTACTGATATGTGACTTGTATGACAATTTTTATATCACTGATGCAAATAAAACTGGTGAACTGAAACTGTGAAAGTGATGTTTTTTAATCAAAGTATTGTTAGTTCAGGTGACAGTTAATGTATAGATAATGAGACAGGAAACCCACTGTATTTGAAAGGCATATTGATGGATACAATTTTTTATTTTTTTTACTTGATTTGGAAATAGAAAAGAGAATTAACATCGTACTTACTATTTCAATTGAATTTTTCAAAAAGTCATGTAATAATTGTGTTTAATGATTTGTAATTGTGGCCAAGGAAACATAGTGTTTACAAATGGCTAATTTGGTTTACATTCATTGACATTGCAGAACTGCCCACCAGCACCACCCCATTCATTGAGTAAATCTTTTCTGCATTGACCTCTTTTAAATTTCCCCCTTTCTTTTCATTTTAAGAAATGGGTCCTAAGAAGAAAAGAAGGACAATTCCACCAGCAAAACCTGGAATAGCTTGGAAGCATGTCACAGAGAACTTCGGTAATTCCCATGATGATGGAATATGTCAGAATGGTCATGTATTGTTTATTTACATGGAGAATGAATGCTCTGCAGCCAAAACAATTCAAGCTGTTGTAGATAGATTTGGTTTTACACCAGCCTACTCACACATTGAAACCTTAGTGGCCAAAAGTTTTTAAAAGTTTAAACGTCTTTCCCGAGACAGTGAAAAGCAGCGGTTTAATGATATATGCCAAGAAGTATTTCACAGGCACATGTTTGAAAAAGGTCATCAATTAACTGAAAGTTGAACGTCCTGAACTAAAGAAAATACATTACTTTACAGATGGTTGTGGAGGGCAGTATAAGAACAGATACAATTTCATTCATTTCTGTTACCATCAGGATGATTTCAGAGTCGAAGCGGAATGGAACTTTTTCGCTACCTCACATGGCAAAAGTGCCTGTGATGGCATCGGTGGCACAGTCAAGAGACTTGTCACAAAAGCAAGCATGCAAAGACCATCAAAGGATCACATTCTTACTTCAGCTGCAATGTTCAGTTTTTGTGAAGAGAATATTCCTGGTATCCGCTTCTTTCACGTGACACAAGAACAGGTTGCTGTCTGTCACAATGTTCAACTAAAAACAAGATTTGAGTTAGCAAAGACAGTGAAAGGAACCCTGCAGTACCAGCGTTTTGTCCATGTATCACAGTCCACAATGCAGGTTTTCAAACCGAGTGCACAATCCAATCCACCTGAATGGATACAAATCCAAGATCCTAGCAATTTTGATGATAGTAATGATTCACAAATTCCATTAGAAATATAGGGACAGAACTTTATCTGTCTCTATGATGGTCTTCCTTGGATTGGTTTGGTGGATGAAGTTTCGGAGGAATTTGGTGACTACGACATTGACATAATGGTAAAAAAACGACCTGTACGTTACCGCAAAACCGTGGCCATGTTTCCCTTTTTCTCAATGGCGCATTGCAAGTCACGTGATATTTAAATGCCATTCGTGAGATCAGGAGTGCCGGAGCGGTCATGATTTGGCTGACCGTTCCAATGTTGGATACACACACTCATTAGCCAAGGCACCATGGTTCAAACATGCCACAACGATGTGCCGCTGTATTTTGTACCAATTCTCGATATAGCAAACGTAGAATTAGCCTACCCAAGTTTCCGTTAAAAAACAAGGAATTGTTGGCTGCATGGTTGCACAACGTAGGACGAAAGAATTTTATTCCAACCATTCATCATGTGCTGTGTTCGGAACACTTCACCCACGACTGTTTCCACGAATCTATGGTTTTACGTGAGTATCTTGAACTTCAAAAACCAAAGCTAAAAGTTCTTAAAAAAGATGCCTATCCAACTATTTTTAAACACCTAGAACCTAATAAGAGAACACGAGACCATATGGTGCGCCGACTAGAAAGAGGAGACTCGAAGAACACAACAAGGTTTAATTTTGACAATAACTTATTTTCTTGAGTAGTAAACTGCTAAGTTTACATGTTGTAAAACAATGTGCTTATGTTTTAGGAGCAGAAAGAAGTATTGAGACAAAAGATTCAGGGTGTTTTTGTTGATTACCCTGTCCAAATTCAAGCATAAACATGTACCGGTAACTATAATATTCTATTTGTATCCCTATATGCTATACTAATCTAGGATAATCAATGTAGTTATGTCACTGGAAAGAATCCTCAGACTAAAAATCTTGGAATAAAACCAGAAAGAAACATTTAGAAAAAAATGTGATGATGAGAAAAAAATCTTCCAAAAAAATGTTGGTATTTCTGACATGCTATATCGATATTTGATTGAAAGTGTACAAACATGAAGCGTTCTTGGAATGAACCTGGACCAATTGAGGACATTGAAGGTTACATTCATCAGGTGTCCAACTTAGAAACAAGCAAAAACAATGTCAAGTATTTTTAGCTTCTATACAAATGGATGATACATTTCACCGATTACCAGTCTATTGGAGAAATGGGAAAACTGGACATTAAACCGAAAAGACAGTCAGTCATTGAAATCCTCAAAAGTTTGCCATTTAAGAGAGGAAAATTGGAATTTCAAGAAAGTGCGCTAACTAAAACTGCGAACTTTAAAGAACACTGGGAAACTAAGTATCTATCCATTATGCCACTAACCAATTATCATTTGTTATCAGTTCTTCTGAGAAACATGGAGAACAGAACACAGTTCTCGGAGTTCTGCCAAAATTTCTTAAATCAACCAAAAAGTCATTGCGTGTCTAAAAGCAAGTATTTAAAAGTGGTAACTTTTTTAAAAGAAACTTCAACCAAAAGTGAAGCCGACTCAAAATTCCGCTGGTGGATAAAGCAACGAAACTTTTGTTTGACGTCTGTTCCTGACCTTATTTTACTAGATAGTGGTTCAAATCCCAATCATGCAGTGGAAAAGAGTAAAATTATTATATCTACTGTGAAGACTGTAATCATTAATTATTAGTTATTTGTCTATTTATTTTACATTAATTAATTTATTTTATTATTATATTTTTTGTTATTAATATTATTTATATTAAAACAAATCTCTATGCACTTTCTTGTTTTGGTTAAAAAAAAAAACCAAAATGTAAGTTCCCAAATGCAGAAAAGATGTTATCTCGTTAACGAGAAAAATCAGAGAAACGGGAAAACTGGACATTAAACTGAAAAGACAGTCAGTCATTGAAATCCTCAAAAGTTTGCCATTTAAGAGAGGAAAACAGGAATTTCAAGAAAGTGCGCCAACTAAAATTGCGGACATTAAAAAACACTGGGTAACTAAGTATCTATCCATTATGCCACTAACGAATTATCATTTGTTGGCAGTTCTTCCGTTAAACATGGAGAACAGAACACAGTTGATTGTAAGCATGTAATTCACTCAATGTTTATAAATGTTTGATCTTAGCCTTAGGCTTAGTTATGTGTTTATATTATTTTATAAGTCATCATTGCTACATTGATATTTTATTAAAAGTTTACAAACATGAAGCGTTCTTGGAATGAACCCAGACCATTTGAGGACATTGAAGGTTACATTCATCAGGTGTCCAACTTAGAAACAAGTAAAAACAATGTCAAGTATTTTTCAGCTTCTATACAAACTGATTACCAGTCTATCAGAGAAATGGGAAAACCGGACATTAAACTGAAAAGACAGTCAGTCATTGAAATCCTCAAAAGTTTGCCATTTAAGAGAGGAAAACTGGAATTTCAAGAAAGTGCGCTAACTAAAATTGCGGACTTTAAAGAAAACTGGAAAACTGAAAGTATCTATTCACTAACCAATTATTATTTGTTGGCAGTTCTTCCGATAAACATGGAGAACAGAACACAGTTCTCGGAGTTCTGCCAAAATTTCTTAAATCAACCAAAACATCATTGCGTGTCTAAAACCAAGTATTTAAAAGTGGTAACTTTTTTAAAAGAAACTTCAACCAAAAGCGAAGCCGACTCAAAATTCCGCTAGAGAGTGGTTCAAATCCCAATCATGCAGTGGAAAAGAGTAAAATTATTATATCTACTGTGAAGACTGTAATCACTAATTATTAGTTATTTGTCTATTTATTTTACATTAATTAATTTATTTTATTATTAAAATTTTTGTTATTAATATTATTTATATTAAAAAAAATCTCTATGCACGTAGTCTTATTTTGGTTAAAAAAACAACTAAAATGTAAGTTTCCAACCGTTAACTATAAACCTCCCAGTGTTTAGGACATTAAAACCAATGTTTTGGATAAAGTCTACCAGCTGAGATTATTGCAATATAAGAGTGACAGTGACGTTGTGCACATGTGTGAGAAAGAAGTGACCACAAGAGACAATGAAAGAGAGAGACTGGGTATGCCCGAAAGAAAGGGTGTTTTATCCAGGGCTCTCACCAACATTATAAGAGATCATTCATCTAGGGCAATAAAAGTTAAACATTAAAAAAAATAGTAATAATACAAAAATAATAAGAGATCATTAAACTATTAAAATTGACTGACTAGGCTACAAAGAGCCAAGAAAGATTTTTGGCAGTTTAACTCATATGCTATTTTAAATAAAATTGCTTCTGACCACAGTGAAAGGAAGGTAGCTGAATTTCATTTGCATTTAGAAGGACCTGCGCTAACTTGGTTTTTGTCTTTATGTGAGAGACAAAGAGTCATGGACCACTGTGAAAAATGCATTTCCTGAGAAATATATTGACATTGACTCACAATATAACTTGTTTGAAAGCCCCATCCCCAAAACACTGGGAGGTTTTATAGTTAATTGCCCGCCCGTTGGCAAGGAGAAACAATATCTAATTAACATCGGTATGTATAATAAAATGCTGTATTATCCAGAACTATGCTACAAATAGAATTCGTCTTCAATTGTATATTATTTATATGTATTTCACATTTCCACCATCATCATACCCCAAACCCCATTCTATATTGCCATATTCTATATTATCTGATTTGTAAGTACCGTACATTAACATGTTACTATTGCTAAAATAGTTTATGGTTTCAGGCAAAATACTTATAATATTATGCATTATACACGTATATTAAAATGATCCCCTCATATGTACCAGTGTAGGATAGGGCTATTGTTTAACATAATCATGCAGTACATGTGTTCAATCCTGTTTTCAGTTTTGATTATTATCTACAAATTAATTTTTTTATTATGTTGCAGGCTTCCGTGCAGCTAGAGTAACAACATTCAAAGCAGTTTGGAAGAGGCTAGTTCCCCATATCGTTAAAACTAAGCCAATGAGTGACTTATGCTTTGATTGCCAAAAGAACAACCATGCGATTTACCGAACTGCAAACCTTCCGGATATCGTGAAGTTGGAAACAAGAGGAACATCTGTGTATCGTCAATTTGGAACGGAGTGTTTATCAGGAAATGGTCAAAGATGTGAAGGAAACTGCTACTCGACTACACTTGTCAAGCCTCGGGTGCAGCCAACCATGCTCCAGAGACATTGAGATGCACTACAGTTTTGATTTCGCGCAACAAGTGCATTATCCATCAGACCCTTATCAACCAGGGCCAATATATTTCTTGACACCAAGGAAATGTGCCATTTTTGGCATTTGCTGTGAAGCCCTGCACAGCAAATAAATTATTTAATAGATGAGGGGATGTCAGCATCGAAGGGATCAAATGCAGTGATTTCGTACCTTCATTATTTTCTCGGTAACTATAGCCTTGGAGAAACAAAATTACATCTTCACTGTGACAATTGTTCTGGACAGAACAAAAATTAATATCTAATTTGGTATCTTTGTTGGAGGGTTATGAATGGGCTCCACAAATCTATTACCCTGAATTTTCTGATCACAGGCCATACCAAATTCGCACCAGATTGGTGTTTTGATTTATTTAAGCAGACATTTAGGAGGACTCTTGTCAACACTCTTGACGACATCAGCAAAGTGGTTCAAGCCAGTACCCCGACGGGCATCAACAGTCGGTGATGAGAAAGGACAGTCTTTTGTGGCACAGTACGACTGGCAGGCTTTCTTAATGCCCTACTTCAAGCCACTGGCTAGAATAAAGACACTTCACAAAATAAGGTATGTAATCAATTTACTTATTTCAAAATACAACATTTTCACACATTGATTTTGTTTCTATAATTATTCCCAGCAAAATGTTCACGTTACTTACTCTTTGTTTTCATATTTTGATTTTTAGATTTCATGTTTTATACCAAGATCAGGTTTTTGCAAGAATTATTGCCATTCTAATTATACATTTTCATTTCTGAAACATGTCCAAACAGAAATCTAGATTTGTATGAGATTTATTCTTGCAATTCGAACATTGATTTTTCAGATTTGACCATCAAAAACCTGGCGAGGTTTTTACTAGAGAAACTTCAGACTCTGAAGAGAAGAGTGTAAAACTGCTTCACAGAAAGAGGGGGGTAATGTGACAGCCAGTGGCTCAAAGAGCACAGGCGTACATGTTTATATTATCTAATTAATTACCTAATGAGTATTAGATAATTAAGAGTTTAGGGGAATTATTAATGTATTGAAAAATAAGGATGATAACAGGGTATTTGCTGTTTGGGGTTTATTGTTGTTAATAACATTCTCGAGACGAGAATAGTCGTTTCAAAGTCGTTTGCTAGAATCTTGGAAACGATCGGAAGTTTCCGCCATTGCGATTTATTAAATGTTTGGCTTCGTGTAACGTTGTAAGCATTTTGCTAGAAACCATTAAGGGAGGACACGCTTTGACCAATCGTGACTTTACTTGAGTTAATACTATGTAATACTGAATTGTAATTTAGGTGGGCCCTAAGAGACCCCCTTCCCAGATCCGCCTCTGATTAGGTCTTAGACGGTTCAAAACAAAAAACAAAGAGGCATGTTCAAAGTTTCTCTACAGGCATCAATGTTTGAATACCCAGTTAAAGAAAATTTAGGACGAGCACTGTTAAACACCACGTTTGTACTATACAACTAACAAAACGCTATAATAGTTTCCTACCAACCAACCGTAAGTTATTTTAATACCTTGTAAAACCTGAAACAAATAAACGCATGCCATTGTTGTAATACACTGCTAAAAATCACTTTTGTACTATCAGGGTTTTATCACCTATGTTGCTAGACTCCGATAATCGGCACCATTCCCCACCATTCCCCAAAGGCTATGTCGTTTTTCATTCCCAATTTTGGAGTAAAAATGCCCAATTTAAACAATTCTAACTTACAGATGTAGATTAATATGTTTTTCCAATGAAAATAAAAATTCCCAATGTTAGTCAAACGCTGCTAAAATTCCCAAAGTTAAAGCCATGGGCGTAAAGTCAAATTTCAGAAATAAAACCCTGACTACATGTACATAACTAACAGAAATTTATAATAGTTTTGGTTAGTTTCCAACCAACGGATCTTAATTTCTTTTACATTGTAAAACCTGAAACAAAAAATGCATGCCATTGTGGTAATACATGATGACATTGGTTAATAAAATACACAATAATTTTTGTATAAAACAATTATTGTACAAAAAGTAAAAGTATTAAAACTAGGTACTGATAAATTATACTGGCAAACAAAATGACTTCCACAAAATACCAAACATTTTGGCTACTTTTTCTTATCTTTCTCGTCAAATCTTCAAATGGCAACTCCAGCAACTTGACGGAATTTTTCTTGTTCAGCTGGTCCGAAACCAATATATTCTAGATAGTTATCAATGGACCCATATCTGAAAGCATAAGGCATAAATTAAAATGTCGTGAAATTATGAAAACTATATGGTAAAAAACATTTTGGCAAAAGTGTAAAAAGTGGTTGGGAGTGGGAAGTGGGAGGAGGGAGGCCTATGTGGTCACCTGTTCCATGGCCACTGATACATGCAAAAGCAATAATTGATTTGCGACAATATTTAATTGTACTTTGTAGTATTAGGTAATAGTATACTGGTTACATATTGGGGATGTATTTATATTGTATATTGTTAGCCAATTAGTAATACGTAGAGAAATTTTATAAAAAAAAAAACCTGGCCAAAATTTGATTATTTATAACGTGACGAGGATTAGAACGGGAGGGATGAGATAAACTCAATCCTATCTTTGTTCGGATGGGGAAACAATTGACATTCAGGGTTTACTCTACCATACAATTTGGGGCCGGATACTGGCCCCATTCCCCTAGGGGGAATTCCCAATGTGAAATTTTTTTTTCCCAATTTTGAACAAAAATAATACCCCTTTTTCTGTCTAACATGTTATTTTTTCCCAATTTTCCAAAAAGGGACCATAGAAAAATGGTCTAGATTATACCCTGACATTTATACATGGTCCCTTACTATTGTAGCAATGACCTACTTGTCTTCAATATATTGCAGTAACTGCAACATGGTCTCTTCTTTGGCCAATGTAAATGCTTCAGACATACGGTAGCGGACAACAATTTCTTGCCGAACCCTGACCATGATGGATTCCAAACCGACCTATAAATTAAAAAATCTTGATTATCAACAATATTCTTCCAATTAATCAAATTGAAGGAAAAATAACAAAAAAATTTAGTAGGGGAATAAAAAAAAGATCTCCACTTTGGTTAAACCAAACTGGTTTGAAAATGTTTAGCTAAATCAATACAAATTTAATTTGCCAAAGCAAGTTCGACAAAATGAAGATAAAGTTTGCTGGAACACATTGATTATTAATCAGCCGTTATTGGATGTCAAACATTGTGTATGGTTATATCGACACTTGGTCACAGAGGAAACCTGCTGCCACCATATAGATTACTCTTCTTTGAATAACAGCAAGGGATCTTTTATGTGCACATTCCCAGACAGGATAGCACACACCACAGCCTTTAATGGACCAGTCATGTATCATTGGTTGGAACTGGAAATAACCTAACGGTTTCGACAAAACAAACAATTGTTTACCAAAATCTACAAATTAACATTATGATCACTTTACAGTCATAAAAATACAGAAGTAATTGTTAGTCATATTCTTACAGATGCAAGTAAAATAGAGAAAGCCTTATAAGTATAACCCAGGTTTTTATTTCTTATATCCTATACATATCTTGTATTTCACTACAAAAGTGCATAGGCATTGCAAATGGAGGTGGGAGTGGGTAAAGAGGCTCTGGCTCCCAACTCTGAAGCTGAGGGGCGGAGTAAAATATGTCCTTAAACAATAAACTGAATATTTTACAGTGAAACCCCTCTAAACCGAACACACTTGAGACTGAGTAAAATGTTCAGTTTAGAAGGGTGTTCGGTTTACCGAGGTTTAAATACAGCACATAAGGCTGTTTGGGTCTTTGAAATATGTTTGGTTTAGAGGGAATTCTGGTTTAATGAGGGTCCGGTTTAGAGGGGTTTCACTGTATATACAACAAAATATTAATATATATTGTATATAAAATGTTACAGTTGAAGAGTTTGAATAAAACAATACATGTGTGTACATGGAGTAGGTCGATCTCGCCCACAGTTGATCTCGCCCGAGCGAGATAGCCGAAAATGCAATTTGAACTGTGGCGAGATCGCCGTACTTTTTATCACAGTCTTGAAGATATTGTCGCGATTTAAACAAGTTTTATTAATAACATTAATTAATAAATATATGTTTGCTGTAATCCAGAACATCGAAATCGTTAGTAAAGTAGTTTTAGTGGTCCTCACGCCACTTGCGAGAAATTAACCGAGCAAGGACGAGAT
>JAUTCZ010045142.1:0-12125 GCA_032273805.1 Melanodrymia brightae | reverse complement strand
AACACATCGATTATAAATCAGCGGTTATTGGACGTCAGACGCAAGGTTATATTGACACATGGTCACAGAGGAAACCCACTGCCACAACATAGGCAACTCTTCCACGAATGACAGCAAGGGTACTTTTATGTGAACTTTCCCATAGACAGGATAGCACACACCATGGAATTTGATAAACCAGTCGTGTAAGGTCTAAGGAAGGTGTGAGTCAGTTTGAGGGTGTTAACAACTTCATCAAATTAAAAGATCCAAACAAACACCACTGGAACACATTGATTATTAATCAGCGGTTATTGGTAAACAAAAGTTTGTTTAATGACACCACTGGAATACATTGATTATTAATCAGCGGCACAGCGGGTTTCCTCTGAGACCATGTGTCAATATAACCATGCGTCTGACGTCCAATAACCGCCATATTATAATCTATATGTTTCTAGTGGCGTCGTTAAATAAAACAACCTTTACTTTGCTTTACTTTACCTACGGAACCTCAGGCGAACATTATTACACTAAGCTATACGCCTCACACCGACTTCATCAGCGTCTGAGCCATAAAACAGCCCCGTTATGTCTGATTGCTCAGTGCGGTCAACTGCCTGTGGGTGCCGGGTCAATCAGAGGCAAGACATAACTATCGATAAAGAAGCCATTCGTTGATCAAGCAAGGAGCTTGGACCGTCAAGACTTCCTCATAAAAACATCTAAAACCCAGTCCAATAACCGTAACAGCAATCTATTCATTCCCCCGCGCAACAAAATGACCACTAATTTTCTCGACCACCGGACACATTGGGTCAATTTGAAAGTGACCATTTTTAACAGGACTGCATGATCAATGTTCGAAATCACAGACGATGCGTGGATTTTGTTTTTATTGAAATGATGCGCAGTAGAATTTGTAGCAATTACGAGATTGATGTTCAAAATATTTAATTCCTGTAGCTATTTTGAATTTGGCTCATAACACATATTTTATGGTTATTATTCTAATTTAAAAACAACTCATGTTTTTTTCCATAACATGGAATACTTATAAAAAAAAGTAAAACAAAAAACAAAAAAAGTTTGAAAGAATTATTTTTTTTCTGCACAAAAAAAAAAGGTTACGAAAACAACTGTTCCTTAGACGATCCGCAAATGAAACGATCATTCCTGCAATTTTTGCCGACCTGTATTTTTCACAATCATACATGCAGTTTGTAATTATGACTATACAGTCAAACCTGCTTGAGCGGCCACCTGTATTAAGCAGCCACCTGTCTTAAATGGTCACTATAACTTTCTCCCAAATCATCAATTTTAGTGCATTATGACCTGTATTAAGCAGCCACCTGTCTTAAGAGGCCACATTTTGCTACTCCCTTAAGTGGCCGCTTAAGACAGGTTTCACTGTACATGTATATTTCTCTAAAAATATTAATTCTCTAAATATTTCTGTAATTATTTCTCTATGTATTTCTGTAAGTTTATACATCACAGTCCACATACCATTCTAGTTGAACAAGTCTGTTTCTGTTTGATAGTAGGATCCTTTTTAAAAATTATTAACTTTAATTTTCATGACTTGAGGAAAGTCCTTAAATTTAATTTTGAATCCTTTTCAATATTAAACAAAGGACAACATTGACACGGAAAAAAGCAAGAACTTTTAAAAGTAAACTCTTGTTTCGTCACACAAGGACAAAACATATAGTTATAAAAAATGTTTCACCACACACTTTATAGTACCGGTATAGTTATAAAGAAATGTTTTGACACCTCACACTTTGTAGTGAATGATTCAAGCCGATTTGTTTGAGAATTTATTCCCATAAGATATTTATTGATAACATTAGAGAAGAAACAGAATATTAGGTTTTAGCACTTCGTACATTAACCTTGACATGCTATCAGCATTGTTCATACTTTATTGCAGGTTAAATATTCCAAAGAGGATATTCAATCCCTTAATGGGATTTTGTGCAATTTTTATTATGTAATTAAAGTCAGAAATGTTTTTGGGATAAACATTATGTAATTAATTTCAAAATTGAATTAAATTCTACTTTAATCCTTTTAAACTAAAAGGTCGAAAAGTTGTGAAAATTCATTAACTTGATTTACCGGTAAATGTTTGCAATTGAAATATTTCTTATAGTTAGCACTTTAATAAAATTTGACCTTGTTTATTTTCTAGTCGATGTATTAGGCTCAAAATTGACAAACTTGGCATGTTTCGTCTGCTAAACGTCTTTTCTCCTGTCTGTGGCGAAAAATTTGTAACCTTGCAACCTAACAAATATTGTGCCTGGACCAACTACAAATTGTCGCTTGATCACTTGATGCTGGTGTAACTGAACATATTGCGATTCTAAACACACACCATCTTCCTGCTGATTTCCCTCTATGTACTTAGAAAGGGATGGGATCGGTTTGGCAAGTCTCTGACATGCTTTCCTCTATGTTAAATATTGTATCATGCAGTTGGTTATTTTTTGCCAAGTGCATTATCATTATGCAGGTATACATAAACTATTTAAAAGATTATAAATACGGAATTTTTGTTTCGAAAATGTATTTAATGTTCGTATGTATGATCTATGGGTATGGCAAGAAAATATCTATTACATTGTACTTGCATACAATTTGAGGGTTTGTTTTCAAAAGGATCAAATTTTTTGTAACATTTTGGTGGTGATTTTCACCTGACTTTATCGCTTTAGTTGGAATGTGTCATATTTATCAGACCCAATTGATAGGTTCTGGAATGGGGAATAGCACAGTGTAAGAGCATCTACATGAGATTCGATGGGTCAAAGGATCGATCCTCCTCAGTGGACCCATTAGATTAGTTCCCATTTAAACCAGTGATCCACAACTCGTCCATCAAAATCTGTAATGTGTGCTATCCTGTCTGTTAGAAAGAGCACATAAAATAATATATGTATTCCAGAGGTGTCTTCAAACAAACAAACTTTATCTTGTGATAAATTCTAGTTGTTAAATAATATAGTTAGTTTTTTTAATTTTATTTTGATTAGTAACCAATAATGTGTACATTCTATATTTTTAGCATCACTTCAGTGTGCAGTTCAACCATACTGAGGTGGAATTATATAAAACCATCAACATACACTAATATTTTAAACACATTTCCTTTCAGAAACCACTTCCTTATTGGAAAATCTCTCAGCATCGGCGGTGTGCGGGACATCAATGACGTACTGCAGTACAGCGGTGACATTTCTTCTCACGATTTCGTCGGCTGCGCTCACAGCTTCATTGTGAATGGCAACGACATGCTGAACACATCGACAGCGGAGGACGTGACAGGCGTGATGACGTCATCGTGTGTGCGAACCAGTCCTCGAGGATTCTGCTTGTCTCAACTCTGTCAGAATGGCGGAACATGTGCTGATGAGTGGTCCTCCACCAGATGTACGTGTTCTAACAAATACATGGGAACACGCTGTGCACAAGGTACGTTTGTAATATTAACAAGACACTGTATTGAATTGAGTGATCAAAGTTATTATGAATACATGGGAACGCGGTGTGAACAAATTAAGTTCGTAATATTAATAAGAGACATTACATAATGAAAATATATCTGTATTCTTATTGGTCGAAAATCAGTCACACGATCTTCCATAAATAATTATATTTGGATCACCAGTCCGATGAAAAGTGGTATTGATGTTACGTCAGAGAAATGTTTGACGTCACTAAATGCAGTGGTTTTAGCTCGTCGTTACTGTTGAAAATATAACAGTGTTGAAAATGAGACTCATTAAATAAATATTATGTAATAAAACAATTATTGATCATATTTTTGGAAATATCATGTTTGATGGACCCAAGAAACTGATATTGACCGGGGCCTAACCATAACACATGAAAAACCAGTCCTGTGGGGTACAAGGGGAATAACTCTTATCAATGTACACCTTGTTAATCTTTCAGAATGGGAGCCCTTTGGGTTTGGTGAAGACTCTACAGTGAAGTACAGACTTCGTGAGAGTTACCGACGAGATCAGCTGATGTTAAAGAGTAACGGACGCCAGCGTCGTGCACAGGACAGCTCCAGCATCAAGCTGAGATTCATGACAACATCGTCAGAGGGAGCGTTGTTCTACTCGGCTACTCAAGGCACAAAATGTGTCCTTTGGGTACGCTCTTTCTTATATCACAATATTGATGTGTTTGGAATTCACCTTCACATTTTACAAATTAGTGTTGCCGTTTGAAAATAATTTGTGAAAATTTTATATTAATAATGTAATAAAATTTGATACTATAATGATTAACGATAAAGCCTGAATTTATTATTAATCAAAGAGGGAAGATGGGTTGGGACTTGTTGCAGAAACCCATTAAATGCCACCAAGGACATAAACATTAAAGTAAACTTCTCATACTTCCCAACAATAATTCCAGTATGCATTATTAAAAGTGACCGTTATAAAAGAGTAACCAAAGTGTCAAGTTCTGCAATGGAAAACAAAATCCCTCCTCTAACCTTTAAAATTTCTTTTGCTTAGATCTATGGCGGAAAGTTGAAGTTTGTCCTCACTCCACCCAGCGCTGTGAACGACCCGCTCGATGCAGTCAGTGTGGATGTTGCAGACGGCGTCTGGCACAACATCACAGTGACGATCACTGGCAGCATCTTCGTACTCAATCTGGACGGAACCGACTCCATGTCGAAAGACTTTGGTCAGCGCTACAGCTTCTCATCAATAGAGATTGAAGAAATGGCTCTGAGCGGTGCCAGGGTTGTGCCCTCGGGAAACACTGTTGCAGGTATAGTACAACAGATTTTAACACAATGTAAAGGGAAATACATGTAGTTTTACACTCTTAATATCTCACTCTTGCCACTTGAAGTAGAGTAATTAAATTTATCTCCGAAACCATCTCTTATGATACAATAAATCTATATGCATGAGACTCTTAAGACCTACACATAGCTATTAACATAACATGTATTCAATCGCAGGAAAAGGAAGGAAGTTATCTCCCTTGTGATTGACTTCGTCCACATCCATCTAAGTGAGATAATATTGTGTTGAATTTGCTCTGCATGCCTCAAATGATTCAGGTTAATTTAGCATTGTTCTTGTGTTAATCTTAGGTAGGTATAAGTAATAATGAACATTATACTAATATCTAAGTTTATCACAATAACAATGGTAAATTAACATTAATAAGTAATAACGAAAATGAGTATATAAATTTTCTCATTTCGTTTAACTTCTAATTTTCTTGTTTTAGGTTTCAATGGCTGCATCTCTGAGTTTCTGCTGGACGGCAACAAACTTCCAATGAGTGGCCTGACGGAGAAATACGAGATCACAATGAGTGAGAGCGTTCAGAACGGCTGCAAGGCTCTGTGCTCTAACAGTCCGTGCGGTGGAGACCAGACGTGCTCTGTCAGTGGCGAGAAGTTCGTGTGTACTGGCAGCGACGACGGGCTTGCAGTCGGAATCATCATCGTCATCGTCTTCTTCGCCATCCTCATCGTGGCCATCATCGTGGTGTTCATCGTCCTGCGTAAGCGCCGAGATCTGTGTCGGAGGATGTGTGCGAAGAAGGAAGTGAAAGCGAACGGTAATCTGGGCAGCAGAAGTCTGAGTGGGTCTCAAGACGCTCATGATTCCGGTTACGGAGAAAACGGTCACGTCGAGGAAATGTTCATTCACAACCACATCACAGATGGCTTGATGCTGCAGAAACAGGGGCTTTCCGTAAGACCTGATTTGATTGGTTCCAATGTGATAGGCAGGTCGATTCCGCAACCGCTGCAGTTTGACGACGGGACGGTGATAATAGAGAACGGAGAGCTGGGTCACATGCGACCGCTTGACGAGAACCTGCCGGAACTATACGACCTGGAGAACGCCAGCAGCATCGCCCCGTCAGATATAGACATCGCGATGCACTACAAACACTACCGCAGTGGCAAGGAACCCAAATACAAAGCAAATCAACATTTATCACATTATCATAAATCACATTTAGCAAATTCTCACTGCGAGAATCCATTATCTGTCTCTCATGGCCGCTCCGGGTCAGCTCTGTCGAGAGAGAGTCCAAGTGCATATAAACTTAACGGATACCCAAAGATGATCCCTGCCCCGGGATCATATAATGGGTCGGCCGTGTCTATGCCAGCCCACCAGAGTCCGGCTATGGCTGGTAATATCAAAAGACCTAGTTCAGCACAGCCTGGTGTCCGACATAGCCCGATGCCAAACAGTCACATTAGTCCTCTAGCACAGTTAAACATGAGGAACACACCTGTACAGAATATTCATAGTAACAGCTCACAGCATTCATTAGGCAGTCATCACAGTCATGCAAGCTCTGGTTCCTCCGCTACCAGAATTCCCAACGGACATCACGTGAAACCGGCGAAACCGTCGCGAAAGCATTATTCAACGAAGGGACTGACTGTGGAGGAGATTAATAGGCTTAACGCTCGGCCGGACCGCAAGAGCCCGGTCAGTATGCTCGAAGCGGTGTCTTCGTCCAGCGACGATCGCGTACGTCGTCAGAAGATGAAACCTGCTGAACACATAGACAGCCATGTTTTGTTAGAACCTCCCGATTCCAGTTCGGAGGATAGTGGAGCAAATGACTCATTCACATGCTCGGAGTTTGAGTACGAACCTGACCACAGGACTCGGTCGGAATTCGATCCCGGGATGATGATATTCTCAAAATTGACAGAGGTCGAAAATGAAAACGATGATACTCCTCAGAAAAAAATAACACGCTCGGATGGAATGAATTCCAATGGAGATTCATTCACGAGTACAGTGGTCTCAGGTGACAGTGCACTAGACGCACATAAAATATCTAACGGTGCATTCAATTTTGATACGTTGTTGAACTGGGGTCCCAACTTTGATAAACTTGTAGGCGTGTTTCGTGATATAGCTTTACTTCCAGACAGTGTGACTCAAACATTAGAAGACGGTCCAGGAAATGATTATGAGGAATACGTGTGAAAACAAAATAAAATTCTTCCTAATTTTTCAAATGCATCAATATATTTATTGGAAGTCGTGTTTGATACTGTAGATTGTTTTTGTCTCCATTAATGACTTCCGTTTTTGTTTTTTTTACGTTTATATTTGCAGATTATCTAGTATTTGTTCTCAGCAATGTTATTTGTTGCAACTAGTTGTCTCTAAGCAAACGTCATATAAAACACAATTATGCTGTGCAATATTTATGCAAATCTACCAGGATTTAGAATTGTTTTCTCATGTTCTATTTTTGTTGTAAAAATATGAAAGACCTAATAATTATTAGTTATACATATCACAAGCACTTGAAACAAATCTAATAATATACTTGTTTTTTTATTTTAAGAATTAGGCTCTTTTCTGCAAATAAGCCCACCCACTCCACCCTCCCACCTCTCAAAAAATACCCAAGACGTTTACTTCTCTTTCATCAAATGGTCAAGCAATATAGTTTACATAAGGCAGAACTTCATGTATATCATCTGCCCAAAACATCACGTACTGAAGAATCCGCTCAAACTGGAAAGTCTGAATAATTATTTGTGTTTATCTCCATGAGATTATTGAACATCAAACGAGCTTCAAGCTGTCAACATACCTCATCAAAACAGATTTTATTTGTATAAAGAATTTTAGCAATACTATTCAATATTGTACAGTTCTCATTTTATATATACATCTATATCACAACTGTTGATGTGAATAATTGTATGATTATATTTGTTTTTATTTATGTTGAAGAATGGTTAACAATGTCAAACAAGGAATCCTTGCTGGGCACATCTCTTTCCTGACATTGTGGGTTTTAGTGACAATTATTAAATAGAAAAATAAGAAGACCCTCTTACTGTTATTCGGTAAGAGGTAGCTTATTTGGCAGGTTTTTAAAACAATATTTGTTTGGTATAAATATAAATCTGTTAATATTCATATATGTAGACAATAATATTCCCAGAATTATACCTTTCATTTTGCCCAATCGCTAGTGCATATAATTTGTACCTACCAATTTGCTTTTAGCTATTTTTGTTTATATAGTTATTAATTTGACATTAATGAAAGTACATATCAATTACATCATAATTTATTAAATGCAATGTTCTAATTTATGATGCACATCTGACGAAGACGTTAAAATTTCTTTTAACACTAGACAAAGCTAGTATTAACATCTGTTCCATCATGTCTAATGATTTGAATTTTGATTAACATTAAATGTCACTAAAAAAAACGTCCACCGAATATATAGTATAAATTTAAACTACTAGTATACGTCTCCATATCAATACAGACTTCACGGTCACAAAACTTACGATATTAAGTCAGGTATAATTTGTGCTCAGTTAAGTTTTCCAGTATGTAGTGTTACGAGGCAGTTAGTGCAGTATTTTACAATTAAATGACAACAGCACCGCTTGCTGTAGGAGTAGACTACATAGCAGAAGTCACAGAGAAGCATCTCTCTAAACGGCCATACTATTTCTCAAATTATAGTTAACTTTAATTTTGTTTTATGTTCTATTTATTATCATCATTTATGATTTTCAGAACAGGATGTCCACGATAAATTATTATTCTACAATCAAGACTATATATATATTTATAAGCAAGATGTAGTGACAAACTTAAACCATTTTGAGACCCATTTTAGGTGAAAATGAAATTTGTGATTTTCTGTTTTGGATACTATATTCTACACCACAAAGAAACACTTGACTTGTCCTTTATATCCATTAATTCACTCTATCAGTGTTCATTATAAATAGATGATTCATCACGAGAGTATTTTAATATGGAAAATATCAACCAAGTCTCAATTAATCTGTATTTGTTGAGGTCTATCCAGACAAATACCAATTGATTAGACATTGTCAATATGTTCTATATTAAAAAACCCGAATGGCGATTTCTCTTTATCCTTATAACACTTCTAAAATAACGTTCTAACTCAATATTAGTAAATCACATATTTTGCAGTTATAAAGTGTCATCAGGTTTTACACAAAATGTAGTTTGACTTCACAAACTTTGCTTTATAAATGGAAAAACTCATACATTATCTGTAGCCATATTTTCAAATTTAGAAACATTAATCTAAAATAGCATTCATAGAAGAACAAATCTCACCCGGCCCCTGCCTACAAACAGCGGGCGGGTATGTGCATGCATATAGTAATATAGTAACAGCATACGGTAGTTAACAGCACGTAGTTAACACATGCAGGTTATGTAGATACTACTTGCCAGACATCTTGCCATGCAAGTTCTTTATATCGGTTGCACGTTTATTATCATTTTAAATTAGTATCAATATTTCTAGTATTTTTATTTTTCATTGACACAAACAAAACATTAATTTATTGTTTGATATTTTAGTATTTTTACATGATGAATGTTGAAAATATTCAAAATAATTTGGCATTTAATTTCTGTTTGAATGGCTTGCACAAGTCAAGTAAAACTTGAAAATCATTTTATATATATGTGAAACAAAACAACTTTTGTTTTTAAATTATTCATTTTACATTCCAAAATGAAGCATGCGTTGTATGTGTATAACATTTTCATGTGATCACATTTCGTTATTTTAATGTTTTTCGTATATTTTGGGCAATGATAGAAGTCTTGGTATAAATTTATTTATGGTTGCAATAAGGGAATAATGTTGTTATTTACATGTAACCTATGCACAGTTTAAACATTTTTTAAGCTTCAAAATTTAAAATTAAAGCTATGACAACTTCAATAGTAAGAATATGTATTCCTGGCCATTCACTACAGATTATATGCTGTATTGAGGAACAATTAAGAACATATTTCAATAATTGACATTATATCTCTTTGACTCTGCAATGTTGTGTGGTTTATATCCAGTTCAAGTAATCAACATGTCATAAAAAATGAGAATGCTATTTGTAGCAATTGGGATCTATATGCTTAATTTCATTCCATGAGCAATGGTGATCAAAATTCATTAAAGCATTGATAATTGCAATAATAAGAAAACAACCAAATCACACATGTAAAAGTGTAAGATATGTAACAAGTGAATGTGTAACAATGTCATGTGTCAATATAACAAGTGAATGTGTAACAATGTTATACACATGTAACTAGTTACTGAGTAACTAAGTTACAATTTAAACAAATAATATACCAACAAAATTCTTTATTTTAAAGTAAACTTTTAACTTTATCATTATAGATATTTTATACCACAATTTTTTTTATGAATTAAATAGAGATCATGTTCCATTTTATATTTTATTTTCAAGGTATTTTTTTCTGTCGTAATCTAGCACAAAATAATATGTCTTACAAACTATCTGAGGCCAGTATTGATCAAATTACACAAATAAGCTGCTGTATGTCGAATTAGGGCTTGTAATTTTGCGTTAATATTGATAATAAATGTTTAATACATGTATTCAAGTATGGAATTAAATGAATAAAAAAAGAAATTATTTCTATTTCATTTATATTTGTCACAGTGAATTTGATAGTGAACTTATTGTATATATAATTATGTATATATGCACAGTGATAGTGTGCGTCAAGCTGTACAGAATGGTCTTGAACACTATGCAAATTCACCAAAGAAGTTATCTCATCATCATTGTAGATGGTATCATCATCATTGTAGTTGCATTATCATCATCATCATCAACATTGCTGTGAATTTGTACAATTTAGTCATTATGTCTGTCAGCTGTGAGAAGTCGACTGAGATTTTACGTATACACATTTTGTAATAATTATTACATATTAATAAACAATTTTGTACATGATGACCTAATGCCAAATAAATATTGAAATACTGTCATGTTTTTTATTTTCTCTAGACATTTGGGTTTTTTTGGTGTTTGTGAGAAAAGATCAAATTGATTTGATTAATAATTCCACTGGAGCACATTAATTAATAATCATCGTACATGTACATTGGATGCCAAATATATGTGAAGTGTGGATACTTGCCCCAGAAATTTAACATAGACTACAAGGGATCTTGTATGTGCATTTCCTCACTGACAGGATAGCATACACCATGCACTTCCTCACTGACAGGATAGCACACACCACGGCCTTTGACGTACCAGTCATGGATCACTGGTTGGAATGGGAAATAGCTCAACTGAGGAGGATCGATCCTTTAAATACACATTCAGACAGACACACTTGCGATGAACTTCGTCAAACTCTTGTACGAAAGTACTTACAAAAGATCATTACAGGGCTGAATCCAGTCACCATATCTGCTTGACAATGCCAAAAAGGGCACACATTTTTAAATATGAGTGGGAAAACTAAACAACGCTCTTTTTTAGCATCATCTGTTGCAATTATCGTTTTTGACTTGTAAAATAATAGCCACTCTTAAAAATTCCTTTTAATGTTTGATTTTAGGCATTGGGTTTGGGTGAATTATGCATGCAAACTACTGCAGACAGCGAATTATTGCAATGGCACATAAAATACAAACATAAAAAACAACATCAAAGAATTTATTAACAGAAACAGTTTTATTATATATTGCACTAATACCCCAAACGTATGCACCTATTTACTTATGTAAGCATATTTACTCACGTAAGTAAATATACTCGTGAGTATATAGTATATACGTCATGCGAACAGATTTGCTCACATTAGTAAAATTACTCCATGAGTAAATTTGCATGTAGTTCTTACTAGATGCAAAAGTATACATGTATTTACTCACATGCAATTTTCCTCCACATACAAATTTCTCATGCGAATGTTTAGCAAAAATACATACATAATTATTATAGTTTAAATTAATTGAAATTTCGATGGTTTTACATCGTTCTTTTTAATAAAATCTATTTCTGCAATTTTGTACTTATGTGAGCTGTCAATATATTTATTGAAAATAAGGAAAACAGCTACATAACCATGAGCCTCACATGCTGTGTTTGCGAAACCCTAGAACGTATTATGAACCAAAGTTTCGATAGTTCCTTGTTGATACTGAGAACACTAACGTTTATTCAAGACCCGACTGGTTTAGACAATGCCACAGCACAGAAGACCAGGCCATCTACCTGTTACCCATGGTCCCCCCCCCCCATGGTTCCCCCATAGTTCCAC